>JASDQU010109483.1:320683-338217 GCA_032191745.1 Picea mariana
TATATATATATATATATAACATGCATTTAAGCAAATGAAACACATTTAAACTCAGAGTAACATAAGAATTAATGCTAACACAAATATTCCATGGCATTAACAATAATTCATCTGCATAACAGAATACATGATAAAATATAAGCATCACAAGCATGCAGAACATAACATTTAACATAAGCTGATACTTATCTTGAAACTGTGATAATTCCACCAACCAGGTGCAGGCCTTCCACGAACCTCCCAGCCTTAGAACACACTGCTCATCAAGCTCAGCAGTGGGTCACCCCCGAGCTGGGACTAAGCTCCACCCCCAAGGCAAGGAATCCTAGGCTAGGCTGAGGTTATAGGGAAAACACACAGTCACAAGGAAGGAATTCTCTCCCAGGAACCACTCATACTCACTTCCCACAGACTCTCCTTCCCCACATGTCTGTTCCACCCCAGGAGTATACACCTTCTCTGTCACCTAGACAGTCCTTCGGCTGCTAACCTCCCTTGCCTTGGGTTTCAGCAACAGACCGGACTGGAAGTCTCCAAGCTCTGTGGCAGCTACAGGGTTCCTTCCAGGAGTTCTCTCCTTTCCTTTGCGCACTCTCTCACTTGGAGAGAGTCGCTCACAGGCCAAGCAACTTTTTCTTCCAACTTCAATCACCTCTCTCACTTGGAGAGAGTGTTGTACAAACTAGCCAACAAGCCACACGCAGTCCAGCATTGCATGGCCACAACAACCAACGGGAAAACAGACACAAGCTTTCCAATAGGCTTAGCAATGATAGGATGGTCTCGCGGTTATGGCTTGGGGACAGAGATTCCACACACAAGTTCGATCTGTTCAGACAAAGGATGTCTCGGCTATCCAGAAATCAACACCGACTATCCCCGAAATCAACACAGACTTTTCCCCCGGTTTCAAAATTGCTCGAGGTCCGATCGGTTCACGCTCAGACGGTCGGGTAGAATGGAGGAGGAACCCCAACACGGCTCATCTCAGCCATTTTATTTGCATGCGCCTGGGTTGACACTTGTCACCCATGCTACTGCATGCATTCCTTCAACATGTGTTCCTTCCATTTAGAAGTTGTTTGTCCTTCCAAAAGAACTTAGGATAAAACATATTATTCACATGTCTTTTGGAATAATATTAAAATATTATTCCCAAGGACCTAAGCCCCTAGGATTAACACTTAGTCCCTTTTCCCACCTTCCAACCCCTAATCCCTTGCCCACTCTATGGAAGCTTAGTCCCCCATCACTCATTCATCGTGGTTGGTCTGCACGCAACGGAGTTTATATTTTATTACTATTCCGCATAATACAGGTACAAAATCAGGCTCTTGGCCTTGAACACTTAGGCTCTCTGGCCTAACAATCACATAAGCCCAATAGCTTATATAAACTCGGCTCACCAGCCTATAAAACATATTTACAATTCATTTCATAAACAAGATTTACAATATGGCTCGACCTTGGGGACATTACAAAGATCACGTCCACGACTGGCTAGTCGAATATTCAGTACATAATGAGGAAATTGATCAGGCTCTGTGTAATCTTTCTATCGACTTCGGGGAATTATAAAACAAACTTTTCAACATAAAAATCCAGAATGAGATCAATGTCGCCCCAATGAGAAGCTACATTGAAGAATGGCTCAAAAGGGAATTGAAGCAGGCCGTCAACGAAAGGCATCAGGCAGTTGCCACGATTCCAACAGTCGTCGACGACATCAATGAAAAGGCATCCGCAAGAAAATAGAAAAAAGGGGTCATATGTACCATCACTGTAAGTCTATTGATCGCATCCTGCTTTATTTATCAACCCAGTTATTCCACTTTTTTAAATAGAAATGTCTAGCCAAAGACTGATACCTTTCATTTTTTTTTTCATGTATTGCACTCTACTGTCGCCCACTTCTTCTTTCTATAGTCTTGTTTCTTGTACATATTTCTCTTATGGTCTGCGGGAGCCCCAATCCCAGTCTATATGAAAAACACATTGAAATTTCCAGGAATATGTAACAGACTTTTATTTTTTTATATATTTCAAATAAAAGTGTTTTTTGTCTCCTTTTATATTTATGTCCTCATACATTTTTATCTTTCACCAGTCTATATGAAAAATGAATTTAAATTTCCAGGAACTTGTAACTTATTTAATATATTTCAGACTAAACTGTTTTTTTTTATTTCCTTTCATATTTGTGTCGTCATAAATTTTTATCTTCCACTATGCACAAATTGTATTTTGTTATATACTTTCAAAAAAAAAATGGGGCTCTAGAGACCACGCGTCATTTACTGCACGGATACCACATGTGCTTCATGCTGCTTGCCACATCTCCGCTGCGGTTTCCATCTGCCTCTGCTACTTTTTCCTATCCCAATTCAACCCGACAGAGACTACGCTGCCACACAACCTTGTTATCTAAATGTCTTCCATACTCCATTAAATAAATCACTTTTGGATTTTTATCATTGAAACATTTCTTCCACTAATCAAATAGTTTTTGTAATAACCTCTCTTCAATCATGCTATTCCATCACAAAAATAAAGAATAGTATTTTATTTGATGTACTCCTTACTTATTATCTAAATGTCTTCCATACTTCATTGAATAAATCACTTTTAGACTTCTATCATTGAAACATTTCTTCCACTAATCAATCAAGTAGTTTTTGTAATAACCTCTCTTCAATCATGCTATTCCATCACAGAAATAAATAACAATATTGTATTTGATGTACTCCTCACTCATTATCTAAATGTCTTCCATACTTCATTGAATAAATCACTTTTGGACTTTAATCATTGAAACATTTCTTCCACTAATCAAATAGTTTTTTAATAACCTCTCTTCAATCATGCTATTCCATCACAAAAATAAAGAATAGTACACAACGAAGGTCATGTTCCTCACCTTGTATTACTGGTATGGTATACAATATTAGATGCTCTTTCTACCTAGATTTTGAGCAATTTTTTTGTGTTCTAGTTTACACTTTATAGTTTATAGCTCAATATCTAATAAACACATAGGACATATACATACGTCCTTAAGTTATTATTGTGTGTACTTATCAATTTCATCATGTTTTTCTAATATTAACTTTCTATATATCTACATGCACACTCTATATCCATACTCTCTAGTTTCTTCCATGCACTTTACTTCTCACAAATTATTTAAATAGTTTCCTCAGTTTATTGAATAATGAATAAATTGCTTGACATTTTATTGTTGGAACCTTTCTTCCACCACTTGAGTTTAATTATAAAAAACAAGGTGTTGATCCTAACTTTGGCTTGGATAAATAGGTATCTTAGATGTTATTTCTACCTAGCATCATTTGTCATATTAAAGTACTTTTTATGTTTAACATTCATCTTAGATGATTATTTGCAGTAATTGACGAATGAATTAATCATAATTTTCTTATTAATATTTTAATAGAATCAATGCAACTCAAAATGGTTGAATACAATAGTTTTAATGGTAGAATCAATGCAACTCAAAATGGTAGAATATAATAGTCTTAATTGTTCCTTGTTCATAAAGATATAATTATTATGCATTCTATGAAGAATATTGAAGCATTCTAAAAAGAACATGAAGAAGTGCTCCACTAGCTTGGAAAATTGTTCCCAAAAAAATATGTCCCAAATCACATCAACCAGAATTACGCAACCTCGATCAATAGCATTTGGTGGTAGGAATCCTTTCACGGTGAATATTCATCACTAATGATGAAACATTCATGAGTTCTTTATCACCCTTTAGACATATTTTAATGCTAACAAGTTTAGTGATGCATATGAAATCTAACTTGTAACTATGAAGATGTCATTCCTTTTCAAGGCTTAGTGGGAAGTGCACATTCAACAATGTCAAGGGTGTGGTTAACCCATTAGTATATGGGGAAACTTTGTATAAGCAATGCACAACATGTTCTATCGATTGAAGTACCTAGAGGATTAGTTTATGAAGTGACAACAATTACACCAACACATTGATCAAGGATGATTTCACAAATGAGTTCCATACATCATGGAACAATGGGACATGAACAAGATGAAAATGAATGACATTCTCAAGTACTAAAACAATTTTCATTAGTGAATCAGATATTGGAATTATTGGTTGTAGATATACTTAAGGATGCATATAACTTCATGAAGAGATTAAGAAAAAGTAGAAGATCAAATAATGTTCCAACTCTATGGTGACCAACAATATAAATACAATGATTATGATAAATAGTTAAAGAAGAAGAAGACTATTTACAATTAAGAGAATATTTGCATAGCAGAACAAACACCCTATCTATGCAAAATGTAACACAAATAAAATTCAATAGTAACAAGACACAAGTAAGTGGTTGGTGTAACACACATAAGGCCTCTAATCACAACAACATTGAATGCCATTTATGCAAGGTTTTCTTTAAGACAACACTCCATCTACAACAATATAGCTTTAGAAAGTTATAATACATAAATATATGCATATAGTTTTAGACTCTCCTTTTCTTCTCTCTCTTGGATTACAATTTTTGAGAGGTCGAACTCACATAGTCATTCCACTACATGAGTTGAATCATATCATTTTCATAGTGTTTCAATCCTTACCAAATTTACAGTTCATTAATGTAGGTTCAATAATGTATATATTCACATTTACTAGTTTGTGATTTAATGTCTAATTCACATAGATAACTTATACATATATTCTTATCACAATTGGAGGTGGCAACATAGACGTGGTAATTGTGAAGTTTTTTAGCCAACATGGAGATGGTGTGATTTGAATGGGGTCCATGCTAGTCATTATGGCCATTTAGCTAGGAGAAATTGTACATATTGACATTAATCATGTTTAACTAGGATCAAGAAGAGCATGCTAGTCATTATGACCATTTAGCTAAGAAAAATTGTACATATTGACATTAATTATGTTTAACTAGGATAAAAAAAGAGCAAACAATTTAAGATAATGGTTTACATCTTGTTAGCATATTTCTTATTATGATTTAACAAAAATCTCAACTAAATTTAAATTTTAATGATTACTTTTAACAATGAGACACTATAAACTTGAATCCTTCTTCATATAAGTATGAGGTAATGATCAATATAATTTAATGTTAGTGAAAACATTACCCGAAAATCAATTACACTTATAGCTCTAGCTCTATACTCTTGTTATATATTGGCCTTTATTTATGTAATTATATTGGAGAAGGCTAATTTGGATAAATATTTATTTATTAAGTCGATAGACATACATTTATTGGAAATGATCATATTTAATGAGCTTTTAAACATGGGCTTAATGGACACGATTTCATATATTCCCAATATTCTTCATCGTCACAATAAATGAAGGGTTGTGATTTCAACCATTAACTTCATTGCATGACAAAACATGTCATTTGTCATTAAAAAGACAGTAGTCTAAATGTGCTAGGTTTTTTCCCTTTTTCAAATATATTTTTGGACGATATTTGCCCGAAATCCGGTGAGATATTATTAGATCTCCATATTTGAGTGGTTAAATATGTATAATCCAGATGCTCTAGGGGTTTTTCAACACGTTGAATCTATTTTTGCAATAAAAAACGCAATTTAAATAACAGAAAGTTGTGATTTCATGCGGATTTATGTTATCAGATTCCAATGAGGAAGAGAAAATTATAAAACAGTTAGACAACGCCATTAAAAAGGGTTATTAAGATGATTGGCATATTAATGACGGATCAAATTATTAATACCCACTTTAATAACTACCCTATGTTTTTAAGGTGAATAACATGCATTTAGGGTTTTTTACTATATCTATTTTAGGATTTTTACAAAGTTTTTATACCACGTATTGGTCAGCTTCTTTACATACCCACAAATGGATGGCACATCTACTTAGTGCACGGAACACCCTCTCCTTACCCAGTAAGGTTTCATATACGCCCACACGTGATATACGCCCAACCTAAATCTACCCGCCCTTCTGTACATTTCATATAACAATACTTCTTCACATTTTTTATATAAATGTTCAACATGGTGGCACGGTAGCTCGATTCTTTGTTTTTAACTATGTTTAATTTTTTTGTAAGTTCGTGTATAAGTTCGAGCTACAGTGGGGTTGTAGCTCAAACGGTAGAGTGTTCGCTTTGCATGCGAGAGGTACGGGGTTCAATATCCCGCAGCAATCGACGAATAGTGACATTACAGAAAATCGCAGCGTGTAAAGTGTAGTAGGCCCTACTGGGTAATAGTAAAATCCATACGATATGAAAAAGAGAAATGTGTAACATCTGATGAGTTATCTGTTTCTTTTGTATTCAATGTGAGGGGGTAGCTAAGTTGGGATGGGAGAGCATAAGACTGAAGATCTAAAGGTCGTGTGTTCGATCCACGCTCATCGCATTGCGTCGGATCACTCAATCACCTACTTGGAAAGAGTGAGACACTCATATGCATTATGTCTTTGTTTGGCATTCTTAAGAGTAGAGGATGCTACGAGTTGTAGGAATGATACATCTACAAGGTTGGATGGTTTGAAATCAAAACAAGTTTGGAAAGGGATATACTTCATAGAACTATGTTGAACTCTATCGTAAGCATGTTATAACATGCACGTCCCATGTGTGAAGATGTGCATGGTTAAACATGTGCAAAACATGAACTAATGTTTAGTTGAAAACTTCTATTTAGCCATATGTCTAAGGGTGGAAAGTGGTAGAGCACTTGTTGTTGGTTTCAAGCATTGAACATGAAGCATTCTAAAAATCATTGAGAAATCTAAAATCAAGAGAAGACAATATGGAAGATGGTAAAAACTAAAATGGAACAAAACATGATTGAAGTACAATCACATCATGTCAAGGGCTATGGTCGTCTTCTTACACATAATCGAGATAGTCATTTTTGAAAAATGATCCGCAACAACTAGTACATAGTCATGCTCATGCTTGGTCATGGGTAATCCCTAATGAAAATCTAAGATTACATATTTCTAAGGTCTAGAAAGAACAGAGAATGGTGTACGCATACCCAAATGTTGGGTGGTTGGCTTAACAATAGAACATGACACAAGATTTGAGGTAGTGTTCAAAATCTTATTTCATGTGAGGCTAGTAGATATGATGATGTAAGGAGTTGTTGTCTTTGTCACTCCAAAGTGCCCATCATACTTGAAAAATGAGACTCCCAAATCAATCAGTCTTTGGGTTCACTTATAGTTACACATAGTTTATCAAGGTGATAAATAAGGTCATGCTCGAAGTGGAAATTAACCATATCTACAATAAATCCTATGGATGCAACATTGTGCCCCTGCTAAAAAGTAATGTAAACAACTACAAACTCTAGATGTGAAATGAGATATTAATCATATAAATTAGCATACACATCAAAATCAATTCATTATAAAATCTTTTAAGTATTGAAAATGATATAATTACATTAAATTTTTATTTACTTAATTTTCATTTTTAAACTTTGTAAATTAAAAATTATTTAACAAATTATTTGTCTAATTCCATAAATAACCATTACATTCACTTTGATGAGCTTTAGTGGTCTCATCTGTAAGTGATGAGGTACTAAAGCTGTGAAAGATGCATCGTAATATAGAGGAAAGTGCTATCGCTCAGACATGCATCATACGTATTTCCTTTCAAGATCTGCTTGATTCAGCAAAGAATCGATTCTCTTGTCAAATAACAGGGGATGTAGCTCAAACGGTAGAGCGCTCGCTTTGCATGCGAGAGGTACGGGGTTCGATACCCCGCATCTCCATTTTTAATTTCTTTACCGAATTTGATGTCGAACATCCGCTGATAGATCATAGAGCTTGCCGCAACACTCATCCATTTATTGCTAGCAACAGTTGTCATAATGAACAATTAAGTTACCTGAAAATAACGACGACTCCTTAGTCATTGACATGGATCCGTGGCGCAATGGTAGCGCATCTGACTCCAGATCAGAAGGTTGCGTGTTCGATTCACGTAGGGTTCAATCTCCCAAATCCTTGTTATTCATTCAGTTTCCCACAGAAGCTTTTATACATTCATCCATTTCCATTGTCGCTTTCATATTTGCGCTTTTTTTCGTAGCAGTTGACGAACAGTAAAACAACAGATACGTGTTGCGGTTATTTATACCATGAGTTTTTACTTTATAGTGTTGCTATATTGTCCCATCCTTAAAATTCACCGTGCGGGGATAGCTCAGTTGGGAGAGCGTCAGACTGAGATCTGAAGGTCGCGTGTTCGATCCACGCTCACCGCAGTCCGACTTTGATCTGCTAAAAAGTTAGCTTTTGTAAAGAGCAGAAGAATTACATTTTCTTTTTAACCAGGGATCCATGGTGCAATGGTAGTTCGTTTGATTTCAGATCAAATGGTTGCATGCTCTATTTACGTCTTGCTTTTAGACTGCTTAGTGTTAATTTATATACATAAACTTTTCTCTGCAGATTTTTTAATACTTTTCTTGTCATTTATATACATAAACTTTTCTCTGCAGATTTTTTAATACTTTTCTTGTCATTTTTTATTTATTTTAAATTACTCAGAATTAATTTATTAAACCATTTATTTTTCTTTATAGTTAGAGAATTCTAATTTTTTATTATTATTATAGTATATATTTTATGAAAACATTTATATTTATTTATAATATTTACATGTTTGCCTTTTATTTTAGTTATTCTACATGTTACTATATGTGTTTTCCTTTACCTTGGTGATGATCACTTTCTTATTTTAGAATTTGAAACACTTTTTGAATTGTCTTTGAATATATGTTGATAGCAATTTGGGTATATTATCACTTTGTTTTTCCAACTTACTTTGTTTTTCCAACTTATCAAATGTCATTTTCTTTTTTGTTATACCCATTGTCATAATAAAAAAATTATATATTTTTAAAATTCTTCCACATTTATTGACTTCGGTTTAAATTCTTGCTCATCCCAGCATTAAAACTTTCATATTCTTCTAGACAACGAGTTGTCTTGATCCTTCTTCCTCATGGGCAACCCAAGCGAAATAATGTCCGACCGACGATCGTACTAGCTAGCTCCATAACTATGTGCCTCTGGTTCACTTGCTAGCTAGGTCCATTATTAATAGTCGTTGGGTCCAACATCCTATCAGTCTAGGGTCTAGGGGCCTAGGTCCCCATCATTTCATGTTTCTAACACCCCATACAGGTGAAGAAATTTTTTACTTTTAATTATTTTATTTCTTTCTATATACAACTTTAGTGGGCCTAATGATTAAGATCATGTGTTTCCTTCTTAAAGGTCACAAGTTCAAATCCAGAGAGGTGTAGGGTATGTATACCTATGTAGATTTTAGCAGTAATTTGGTGTTTTCTTAGTAGTGACCTTAAAAATAGATTATTATTATTATTATTATTATTATTATTATTATTATTATAAAGTTGGTATATAATTGTTTTACTTAAGGTGGATATTACACATTTGACTCCATCATATATAAAGTTGGTATAAAATTATTTTACTTAAGGTGGATATTACACATTTGACTCCATCATATATAAAGTTACTCATATTAGGAAGTAGAAAATGCCTATCAATGGAATAATAACTTTTTTACTTTCAATTACTCTCATTCTCTCTMTATATAAAGTTGGTATAGAATTATTTTATTTGTTATTAACGTTTTGCAGGGCATTGATAGACCATATCAAATTCCACTACCATTTMTTTTCACCTTTGAATTTGTGTTCATCTTGAACCCAATAACCAAGTTTCATTGTGTATTGACGCACKTTTTCATTTTTAGACCAAGAAAGGGAATCCTCTTCCTCCTCTTGTAAATAAATGAAGTTTGCATATAAATAGCTCGTATATTCTTCTCATTCAACTGCTCTATCACCTTCAAGATCCAACATCAATGTCGATCTCTAGGAGCTTCGTCCAATATGATCCACCTCACCAAGTCCTGCATCCCATAACRAGTAAATTYCTCGTTCATGGAGAATTCCTACCAACTCTTCCAAAATTTTGAAGCCTTCTCCCACACCAACCCATGGGTCTTCTCCAATCCTAACACTTTTCCATTTCTGACCTGCTAGATTGTCCAATCCCCATTCAAGGAAATGCTTCTACTAGGGATTTACAACATATCGAGTTATTTGAGACTGATTTGTTTGTGACTATGATCCAATCCACAAAGGACATACCATGAAGATACTTAGATTCCATCACCCTTCCCCATAAACTTTTATTGTGTATTAATCTCCACAAAATTTTGTAGCTAAAGATCTGCAAAACCAGAATATGCTTTTGATACCCCATCAACCTATCTCCTTAAGAATTGAAATCCTTGATCATTTCATGAGAGGGACGCCCTTGCCTCTTTCCTCCTTGACCAGAGAAACTTGAAACAAATATTTATAATCTTGGTTAAAATCCTTTTCATGATTTTTTCTATTGAATCCCAATAGACCAAAATACTTGAAAGGACTGAATTGAGCAAAATAAGATGACCAACCCTCCCCTCCCCTCCCCCCCCCACCCTGATAACCATCGATTGACCCATAGTTGGAATTTGACTTGACTTTTCTTGATTAAACATCACCAGTCCTCATGAAGATAGGAATTTGGTTTAAGTTCAAACCCCAATTATTTGAGCCCAACATTTATACGTTTCCTAGAAAAGGGAATAAAATCATCCAATTGTGCTACTGCCTCCTCTAGCATTGCATTTATCAGCATGTTCAATTTTTCAAAATTTATTTGTATTCTAGTGGCTGTGTAAAAAGAATCCATGATCGATTTTATGGCTTGTAATTCCTGAGTATTCCCTACACAAAAAAGAATAACATCATCAACAAAGAGTAAATGGCAGATAATTTTAGAGTCTAAAATTTTGAGACCTTTAAGGAGGCCCTTATTGTATTTTTTATTAGCAAGCTCAACCCCTCAACAACCAAGAGAAACAAAAAAGGCAACAACATGCATCCCTAGTGGAGCCCCCTAGAGGATCAAAATGAGGCTAAGGGTGATCCATTTGTGAGGACAACAAAGGAATGGGTTTCCAAGCATCCCATGATTCAATTAACAATATAGATTAAATTCATCCCCAACTGAATTAACACAAGTCTAACTAAGGTCCAATTAACCTTATCATATGCTTTTGAAAGGTCTAATTTCAGGACCACGGAGAATAGATTTTTGGATTTGATGGAGTGCAGGGCCTCTTGCGTGCTAGCAATTGTGTCATGAATTTGGCATTTAAAGAGAAATCGATATCGTTCCTCTGAGATGATTTCACTTAAAATAGGCTTTAAACGCAAAGCTATAATTTTTACAATAAGTTTGTATATCAGGTTGCATTAAGATATGGGTCTAAAATCTTCAAAGGAGATAGCCTTTTTATTTTTTGGGATTAATGCGAGGAAAGTAGCATTAAAGGACCCCACGATTTTTCGGGATTTTTTAGATTCCTTAGCCACCTTTAGGATGTCATATTTGAGAAGATCATATAATCCTAGGTAAAATTCGACAGTCAACCCATCCGAACCTAAGCTTTTTCCTTTTTGAAAGGATGACAAAGTTGAAAGAATGTCCTTATTAGAAATTTCTTCATGTAATGCATCGTTCATATGGATCTAGGGAAAATCTTGATTACATTTAACATCTTTGAAATAGGACATCCTATAGGCTCTTTAAAGAGATTAGAGAAGAAATCCTTACTAAATTCAACAATGTCCTCAAAAGAGGACCTTACACGGCTAGTGTGGTCCTTTATTTCCCATAGAGAGTTGACAACCTTTCAATAATTGGCATAGTTATGGAAAAATTTTGTGTTATTATCTTCTTTCAAAAGCAAGGTGGCCTAACTCTTGAGTCGCCATTTTATTTCCTCATTTGCCAATAATTATTGCTTCTATTTTAATAACTTACTAAGTTCATCTTCTTCGACACTGGAGAGAGTTCCAACAACAACACACCAATCAATTCCTCCACTTCATGGAGCCTCGCAGATGATGTTTTATAGAAATATCTAGCCCGAGAAACCTTTTTAATCTTGGTTATGTTTTCTATGAATTGCTCCATGAAAGATCGACCCTCTGCTTCAACCAAGGGAGTCTAAGAAGCCTTTACTAGACTTTTGTAATCCGATTCTCTTAGCCATGCATGATTGAATTTCATAAGGGAGGGAGGTTTTGGACCTTTTTTTTACAACTCTAAAATAATAGGCATGTGATCGGAATTACCCCCTACCACCACCTTCGACTTAAAAACCCAAGGTTTTATTGGCCCTCAACCAATTTTTGAGGAAACATTGGTCAGGATTGACCATTTTTTGGACATCGACAGGTTGGTCAAAGATGGAATGCCCAAGCGGAGCTGAGATCACGGGATCTCACTTTTTTTGTGGACCCAACATGGGGTTCTTAGGGTTTATGTAATGGGTTATGGGATGTCGGTCCATGGGGTTACCCATGATTAGGCATTTTTGTAAGTAATGTAAAAGTATAAATAAGAAAAGATTGTAAGGTAGAAGTAGTGAAGTAAGTAGTACGTAGCTAAGTGCAAAAGAAAGTATCTAGCTAAGTGCAAGAGGCAAGTAGTCTGAGTTTCTTTGTGCAACAGACCGTGTATGTAAGGCTCTGTGCTAAGTAGAGGAGTCATCTATGTGCCTTGACCTATTTTTGGGAAGGTGGATATGGTGTGCAATGCGCAGATCACCTATCCGGTGCAAAGCTTGGCTCTGTGGATTAGTGCACAGGAGTAGATGGATGTAAGATATTGAAGCCTAATAAACAAGAAGAAGTAGTTGGTGGATGTAGCCCCACACTAGGGTGAACCACGTATATCATGTGTTGATGGTTTGTTTTTTTCTATGATATTTATGTTGTAGATCTGCTTAGTGCACTGGTTGTTATGAATGATAGATAGATCTATGAATGCTTAGTTCTTTGCCTATGTTGAATGTGTTAGATCTAATTTTTTATGCTAAGTGCAATGTATATTTTGTCATTGTTACTGTGCCAATATGTACTTAGGGTTTGATATGCGATGTGAATAAAGATAATGAATTAATGTGCATTATTTATAAGTACTCTGCGAGGTGTTATAATCACAAATCTGTGTCCCAGCTTGGTTACAGACACTTGAGTCTTATAACCCCCCCTACCTCTACCTCGGGTGAGATTGCATTTGCTTCATCTGCTTCACAGGTGTTGTCGAAAGGGAGGGTAGTTAGGTTTTTGTTGGTGCGTTGTTGAAGCATTGAACCCTGGGTTTGCCCCTGTGCCAACAAATGGTTCCATTGTCGGGACCTGAAACTGTGATTGCTRGGAACTGAAAGAAAAGAGAAGCTTTGTGTGTAGATCTATTGTTGTAGTGCGTAGTATTCTACTTGACTTACGAAGCTCTGTGTTAAGAAAGAAACCCGATCTGAAGAAAAGAGGTAAGATCTTGAAAGAGGTAAATATTTTTTCTTAGATAGAGTAAGATAAGTGGAACTTTTTGTTTCGAAAGCATGAATCTAGGTATGTTTGATAGATTATGTCCTAGTCTGAAAGCTAGGGTACAGTTAGAAGAAAGAGTTGATCTGAATAAATTTGATAGAAATAGAGAAAAATATGTTATTCCTATGCATAGAAAGAATTTTTGGACTAATAAGTGGATGCAGGAACCTAGAAAGAATCTTTGCAGATTGCAGATCTAGCACTGTGATCCTAGTGCGCAGTACATAAGAAGTTGGGGAACATACAAGAGAAAGAGATGATTGACATTATGTTATAACTGCAGAAGATCGGGACATCTTGCTAAGGAATACCCTGGTGCAGGTCCTATTTGTCTCTATTGTAAAGTTGTTGATCATGAAGTTGAGGATTGTCCAAAGATGATTGCTAAATTTGAACAAATGAACATGCGTCAAGAAAATAAGAGCATGTTAGAGAACCATAAAGAGAAAGAATCAGAGAAAGATTAGACTATGTTAATACAATTAAAAGAAGTAATGTATGATCACAAAGATATCAATCTAACAAAGATCTTGAAAGAAAAACAACACATAAGTACAATAATAAGAGACTTCGACATAGACTGTGTCCTGGATGAGGAGACACAAGTGAATATTATCACAGAAAGCACTTGGGAAATTTTGGGAAAGCCTACTGTGGTACCTTCACTGGGAAGGATAGGCTTGTTTAAAGGAAAGATGATAACCTTATGTGGAAGATTTACTAAGGTACATGTTATCATCCATGGAACATCCACTCAAGAAGAATTTGAAGTTATTAGGTTTGTTGAGAACAATGCCCCTTTTCCACTTTTGTTAGGAACGACTTGGATTGAGAAGGATCAAATCAGAAGGAAAGCATAGGAAGAAGCTATAGAAAAGAAAAATCAAGAACTAAGGGATTCCATAGCTAGAAGAATAGATCGACTGATGGAAGAACGAGAAGTTGAGTCGAAGCAACAAAAGGCAAGAGAATTAGTTATCGAGGTTGAAAGAATGCAAGAAGGTTTGCAAGACCTACCCATGCAAGAAGAAAGTACATCCACCTAGAAAGTGGTAAGGGGAGGGATATTAAATTCAAACCCTTTGAGAACACATCAGTAGCGTGAAGCTACCACGCTAGGAGAAGATAAGAATAAGAATGGAAAGAGGAACCCAGAGACTCAGATCCCAGGAAAGAAGGCAAGGAAGCTCAGTAAGAAGAAAGCCAAGTTGGAAAAGCTACAGGAAGTATCAGAGAAGACTTCGTACGAGGTAGGCTTGCAGGCTTTGAACCTCGACAGAACAGCAGAACCACACAGAATGGGACTTCGCCCCGGCGAAGCTATATGACCATTGGAGGTGCCCCGACCGTTAGAACGATGCTCTAAACGGGTAGGAATCTATTACGATGCTCACTTATTTAACCCATTAGACGTGGCGCCGGGACCACTTTTTGCTACCCGTGATTATTTGAGCAAACAAAGAATTAATTATGTGTGTTGAGTTGTGCTATCAAACCTCGACATATGTTGTTTACCCCTCTATCCATTTACCTACCCCAACTTATTTGTTAACAATAAGAATTTCGACCGAGCGTACCAACCTAGAGAAATTTTTCAAAGAGGCTCTGAAAAAGTTTATGGCTGATAAATCTATTTCTGAGGGAATACAGGCATCATCAACCAGGGGACTGTAGGCTTCCTCCTCGACTGGACGATGTTCGGGCCGTACTAACCCCGCTACTGAAAAGCGAAGTAAGCATCACAATGATCTGGCTAACGCGAAGTAGATCCCATCGATCTTACCTGATTACATCCCACCTTTGGCTGGCATGGTTAACCGCGACAACATTCCACAAGACTTCGAGTATACATTGATCACCACGTACATCCCGAAGGGGATACATGTAGAAGGAATCCAGTTGGGACATATCCCATCCTTGAAGAACAACGATTTCAACCTTGGTGACAGAAAGAACTACACGATGCTTGTGCTTCACAGATATTTGATGAATATGACTGGGAAGAAGCCCTACATAGTCTCCCAGCCATGGATTAAGGAGCTCGTGCAGTCCATGATATTGAATGTCATAAAGATCCCTCACTTTGGACAACCTCAGGAGGTTAACTCTTGCATTAAACTCCTATTGTCATGCTACCATGGAGGATATATGTGGCTTGACAGGTGCATTACTGTGGATGCGATGCTGATCCACCTGATCACAGGACTGAGCATGTAGGGGCCCGATCCTCAACAGTTCTACCCAGGGAAGACCTTGGATCGTTCCCTGACACAACGCATTAAAGAGGTATACGATGAAGTTGAGAAGGGAAAGTGAGGCTACAAGGTATCCTCCATCCAAGATGGTGCAATGCACCTAGCTTGTCCAAGAAGGGAAAGCTCATAAAAAAGAACCACCCCACGCAGGTCACCAGGTTTGTGGTGGACCTCGCAGGGAAATGCATGGAGGGGATGCAAATGAATTGGGTGAGCTACCTCGTCAACGAGCTCGAGAAAGACTGTCATGAAGCGTAGGATCAAGGATACAAGTTCCATTTCAGTTGGTTGCTTGTGTTGATCACATTTGTCACTTGGCAAATGTCGGAAGGAGCAACCTTCTTGAAGATTGAACCATCGGAGCCATTGGTCGTGAGGTTCTCGACCCTATGGTACATGAATGACATGTCAAAGCAGTGGCAGTCGAACATAGTGTTCCACGCCTACTATCAACAGCTGAAGGTTTCTATTGAGTTGTTCCCGTGCATGACACCATGAACATTGCACCAGTACAGACCATTATCTAAGTTCCACGTAGATCGGAATTTCATTTATATCACTACACGCAGGGATGAGAGAAAGGAGCAATTACAATCCTACTATAAGCTGACAGATGAAGATATGGAACAAATCATGAAGGAGTGGCCGACAGAGTTCCTTGTACTGGTTGATGACACAAAACTCTCTGACCCTAACATCATAGGAAGCCCCTTGGTCACCCGGGTTGAGCATGTCAGACAGACCAACGTGAAGAAGAAGAAGAAAAAGGAGGAATTTTAAAACATAGAAATTGATGAGGAGGACAACGCATCAGAAGAAAGTAGACCTGACTCGCCCGCAGGAGGAGGAGGAGATGAAGTAAATAAAGAAGGAGGAGGGGAAGAAGGAGAAAATCAAGGAGAAGGCCAGGCTACACCACCGAAGGATCCCCCTACCAAGACAGAAACATCAAAGAAGAGGAAGGTTTATCCACATCAACCTTCAGCAAGAAATAATACCTACGCCAGTAAGCCCCAGCTAGAGGCTACACTCATGGAGGATGACATCGGTCTAGTACATGGAGTGATGGAGGATGCGTCTGAGGACCTCTTACAGAGATATGGTGTGAAGCAAGAAGAGTTGTATGTAAGAGTTGAGAGGGAGTTAAAGGAGATACAACGAGCTATTCAAGTTAGTCGCGCAATACCTACTACGCACTCCTCGTCGGAGACTGCAGAGTTGGGGGATGAACCAGCCCAACTTCGAAGATTGGAAGATGCAATAGAGGCTCGGCTTCAACGAGTCCAAGAAGAGAAGGAACATGATACATAATTCCTAAAGAAATAAAAAAATGATATCTTGGAGCAACTATAAGTTGCGTGGTACTGTGCAACCGCGTATGAAAACGAGAGAGATGAGTTATGGGCGATGCTTGAGGGAGACAAAGTGAATATATAGAAGGAAAAGGACCAGTTGCTCGTAGAGCAGACTACAGTCAAGAAAGTGGTGAGCAAAGCACTTCGCTCTGTGCCAAGCTCGACACAGGAGGAACATGAGGTAGTTGAGGATCAAGTGACGAAGCTCGCTTAGGCCATCCAATAGCTTCAAGCAAGGGTAACGGAGTTGGAGCTTCAAGAAGTACCTAGCACTCCGCAGGAAGTGCGCGACCAGAGGGAAGAAGATGCTAAGAGAGCAATGGAAAGGATCAGAGTCCTCGCCTTAGAATGCGAGCAACTAAGAAAAAAAAGTGCGCAGAGCTATGAACGCATCACGGAAGATCCAGAG
>JASDQU010109484.1:4588-15933 GCA_032191745.1 Picea mariana
GGCCTGTATAAGGCCTGCATGCGTGTACACGCACCCAACCTTCATACAGCCCGCGTGGACACACTAGCTGATGAAGTGACAGTAGCATGGTTAAGTTCATATTTTTTTTTATTAAAGAGGCAATCATCCTCTTCCCTGTCATAAGTGATCCTTCTCAGGGGTTTTCTGAAATTCATTCTAATCTCTGTTTTTGCAGTTTGTAGTTTAGGTACTACTTCAGATTGGTTTTGTTCTGTGAAATTTTCCTGGGATTGTTTTTCTTTTCTGACAAATTAAGTTTATGAGTCTTCAAGAGATTCTGGTTCTCAATACCAGTAGTCTCTTCAAGTGTTTGATTTCTTATCTTTTCATTTTTTGAAGAGTGGTAGAGGTACACATAGCCTGCATAAGGTCTGCATGCGTGTACACGTGCCTTGACCTTACACAGCTCATGTGCACACGCTGGTTGTTGAATTGTCAGCTGTGTTCCTATTAAGAATTTTTTTGTTTAAAGGAGAGGTAGTCATCCTTTTCCTTGTCAAGAGTTATACCTCTCAGGGTTCTTGGTCTCTGTCATAGCAGTTGACAACTTAGGCCTGATCACAACAATAGCTTTCTTTTTCATTAAAAAGTTTTCCTCAAAATTTTTCTTTCATAGGGTTTTTAGACAAGTGTGAGAGTCTCCTTTCATCAGTTTGAGTGTTATTGTCAGTAACTCTTTGTGATTTTCACTTGGGCCATAATTTTTCTTGGTCTTTACTTGTCATCATTTTTCTTTTTTGCTTTATGAACATTAAATAAAAAAAAAACTCTTTTATTTCTTGATTTGGTTAAGTAGTTGTTGGTTTGCATAAATAACCAGGAAACTTTTTTTTTTTTAAAGTTCTTGGCTGTTTACTTAGGAAAATAAGTATCTCGTAGTTGAGAGAAATCCTGTTTTGAGTCTGCTGTTCAAAGATCTTAGAAAAAAATGTTTTTTGTTTGAAAAATTGATTGAGAATTTTGTCAAGAAGAAGTTATTGTGTTTCCAGTTTTTTGTTTATTTTTTCTTTCGTCTCTCAAAACATCACTAGCTTCACTTTCATAACCTTTTACTTAAGACAAGCCATAAAAATTAATGATTAATTAAAATCAACTAGACTTTATGTTTGTATGGTTCATCCACTAGTCTAGGCTAGAGCCTTGATTTAGGTTGGAGAGGAAACTCTTCAAGGCTGCAAAACATACATAAGAGTCTATGCTAGGGAGTGTTAAAACTCTAGTATCATGGAAGTTATCCAGGACCCCCCTCTAACACAAGGGATAAAAATGAGGTTGCGTATCGAAAGGTAGCAGAGATAACCCCTCCAAAGATAGACCAAGCGTAGTAGGGAACACATATAGAGGGCTTGTTTTGGGATTCTGTCGATTGCATTTGCCACAAAGCTTCATGGGTCTCAAATCCATTCGAGGTCCTTAGTTATCTTCCAGACCACTTTATTTCGATACCCTTTACATGTTTCAGGCTTGATACCCTGCTCATTGCGGTCCACCTGATTGTTGACTGTACCCGCCTGGTGACTGTTCATGGATTGGCAACCTAGTTGCCATTATTTTAGGGACTTACATAGGTGACTGCGATGGTAGACTGCGGTACCTAGGAAAAACATCGGGCCACACTTTGCAGAGGATACCCGGAGGGTGCTTCCATGTTCGAGTTGCACTTGCACTGGTAAGTTTCTCTAGTGTTGGTTGTTGTAACTCTTCTTCCAAATAGTTTAGTCAATTCTTGTCTTATCTCGTAGGGACTTTTTCTAGTGAGTGCTATTTTTGAACGAATAGAACACCCTAGTGTGCCTTTGATCTTCTCACACAATGGAGGATCAAGAGCTCCGCCGATCACAAAGGCTTCTTGGCCTGCCACCAATTACACTGGAGCCACCCCCGCCACTGCTAAGGCGAAAGCTAGACCACCAAGGGTCTTTTGAAGTGATCGGGTCATAGGAAACTGTGCCTGACCAACATCTGGAGGAACCAACCATTTCATACTTTGGAGAGGAATCTCTTGGTCCATCCAAAACTCCAAACACTAATCTTTCAGTGCCCATCATCCTACAAATTTATCCTTATGAGTGTTAGACAATGTGACATGCAACAATGGAAACAAATGCTGCCACTTCTTCTGGGAATTCTTTTATTCCCACTACGGATGTCACCATAGGGGGTGTTCCACCTCCTAACCCACCACCGTCGGTCTAAGCCACCATGGTCTCAACCTCCTCTACTTTGAGTAGTGGTCTGATCCCGTCTTTGGTGATGACCACTGCTCCTTCCACACAGAGTTCAACAGACCCTCCATTCTCATACGGGATGCCTAGCTGAGGTACAAGCCCTATACTCTCCTACTCCACTTTATAGACTTTAGGTCTGGGGGTAGGGAGCTCTAACACTCCTCTACAAGGACTCATGGGGGGCACTTCAGTTCCCTTTAATGCTTTCCCTTATGGAGGAGGTCATATACCTCCTTCGTCCCCTTTGCTCGACAGTGCCCACTAGTAATCTATCATGCCAAACACACACCATAGTTCATTCGGAGCAGGGATTCAAGGACCACCTTCTCATAATATGTCGGTAGGTTCGACACCATTTTCTTTGTTTGGTGTATTTGGTAACAACACTTTCTTGTCAGCTGCTTTCCTGGCTGGGGGCAACCATGGTTACAGACAACCTAATCCTATGCAGGGTACTATTCCTGCCCAGGGGGCACATCCAGGAACTTCTTCCACATCAGAACCTTGGAATTCATGGTAGGGATCCATTCCCTCGTCAGGAATGCTGATCGAGGGAAACTCTTTTCACAACCAATGGAACCCCGGGCAAGGCGCAATACCTATGCCCATGGGATTGGCATGGGGAAACCCTTCCCAAAGTCCTCCGAATGTAATGCACGCCCAACCATCTACATCCTTTTTTGGGAATCAACTAATGATGTCTCCTCAAATGAAAAATTTGTACGTCGGTCATGGCCATGGTTTTTACCAGAACCCGGGCCAGCAACCCAACTTTTCCTGGCAACCTAGTGCCAGTCAAACTCCAGGCCCCTTTTTCCATGGTTATCATCAACAACCCAAACTACCTTTCCTAACAACATTTCATTTGCCAGACTTAACAAGGTTGTTGAATGACCCTATCTGTCACGATCCTCATTGGCCCCCTATGCCGACGAAGTTGCCTTTGGACATACCAAAGTTCGAGTCCAAGCCTAACGAAGATCCAAGAGATCATGTGACTACTTCTCACCTTTGGTGCTCATCTAATTCGTTGAAAGATGAATCCATACAGTTGTGATTGTTTCAACATAATCTCATTGGGAGTGTTGCAAAATGGTACATTGAGCTCGATTTCTCAAGATACTCTTCCTTTGACGAATTGGCAATGGATTTCCTAAACCATTTCCAATTACCTGTGAGATATGACGCTGGTAAAGAATTGTTGGCCAATTTCGAACAGACAAAAGTGAGCCATATCTCAGATCACATCCAAGAGTGGAGACACCAAAAGAGTTTGATTAAGGTGCTAGTCCCACCAACATTCCTACTTGAGTGGTTCCTTAAGTCTTTGGTCCTACAATTATCCAAAGATGTCGCAACGTCGTGAGTGTTTTTCAAAGAATATGCAATCACGAGAGCTCAACAACTTGAGCTAATCTATTCTCAGTTTGGTTTACTGTACGAGATCTTTCCAGATGCATCACGATCAATACTTGATAAAACCAGATAGAGAGTTGGACCACATTTCGATGGTATTGTTGGTTCAACATAAACAAAGCCCGTTGAACAAATGACGACAAAATTACAAAAATTGTCTATCCAGCATACCATGGCCAGCCAGACTACTGTTTCGGCTGCTCCCCCTACCCAAACGTCAGATGTACATGGTGTGAAATCGACAAATCCGAAGGCCAACCAACAACTTGATGGAAAGAAGAAACAATGTAAGAAGGGTAAGAGGGATAATAAACCCACTAATAATGTTGGTAAGGGCAACACCAAAAAAAGGAAGTCGAGGTATTCATGTAATCTTTGCGTGGAAGACCACCCGACTCACCAATGCCCTCGGCTTGCAGAGGCCCAAAATTTATTGTCACAGTAGCAACCTACTATGTTAATAAACCCATTTGAACATGGCCAAAATCTAACTCAAGCCTCTACAAGCGCGGAAGGGGGCAGCCAAGAAACTCTTCCATATTCAAACAATCCTGCCTCCACAAATGTGTATATGATGAAAGGTGATGCCTATATATCGACTAGAGTACATGATTAAAACAAGAAAAGCACCTCTGAAAAAGGTAAAGAAGTTGAAACCCCATCTCTTCCTCTCTAGATCGAGAAGACATTGGGAGAAACCATGACATGCATCCCAAAAGGTGTGTTTAAGAAAGCTTCTCACAACTTGAATGCAAGGGCCACCCAAAACTACTCTATGGTGGAGGATTTGTCTCAAACCACTTGTGCGATGTCTACTTTAGAAGTCCTCCAAAGTTGCCCTTCCCAGAGAAAGGCTGTGTTAGCTACTTTAGGATCCACTAAGACTTGTAATCCAGGTATGATCATGCTTGATACAACCAACTTGAAACCTCATCTCCCTTACCATGTAGCATTCCAGATAGTCGTGGCTTACACCACAAAAAGTTTTACTCGGAACATTTTCCACATCGTGGTTGATGAGGGCACCTCAACATGAGTAATGTCTTTGGCATGTTGGAAGGCCATTGGCTAGCCCGTTTTGTCTTTGTCACCTACTCTTCTTACCGCTTTCAATGGTCATTCATTCTGATCACATGGAATTATCCCCTCTTTTCCCATGCAGTTAGGAGGGAAAATCATGTGTGTCAAGGTTGAAGTGGTCGACGCATCTCTCGACTACAATATCTTGTTAGGGAGGAGTTGGACCTATGCTAAGAAAGAAGTAGTCACTACAGTTTTCTGGGTCTTGTTGTTTCCACACGAGGGTCAGATTGTGACCATTGATCAATTGTCCTTCTCTCATCCTGACCCTTCACTGGGGGCATCCGCAGTTCCAATGATTGATAAACCTCATCCCGACGTCGTCAACATAGGGGTTGGTTTGTGCCCACCTTTGATGGGTACTTTCGATTACCCACCTCCTCAAGGCGATGTTAAGTTCATATTTGACCACCATAAGGTTGATATTTTCCAAGTTTCATCGTTTCATACGACTTACTTTAATGATCCATGGATTCTTCCTTCCCCATCGACCACGATGGAAGGGAAAGGGCACCATGGTATGTCCATGCCCTTGTCCATGGTAGAAGTGGCATACTCTTTAGTCCAGCAAGCTTTCGCCGACCCCGATCCAACTCCTGGACAAGAGTTAGATCCAATTCTAGAGCCTATTTGGGCTCAAGGTTCCCTCGCTGATACAGATTCTTTAGACTTAGTCTTGCCCTCAGACGAAACAATCATTGAAGCAATGACTAGTCCGAACAAACCCTGGGACGATTTTCATCACAGATCTTACTTCCTCCCAGAGTTAAGAAAAAATGAAGCAGGGGAATTCACGTAGACTATGACTGGAGATAGGTCTTGTCCTATCAATCCTTTGGATACACATGTTGTTTATGCCGAGGGTAATATGGAAACCATCACCAAAACTATACCTATAAACATATCCAGAACCCCTGCCATAGTGGAGAATGTTTTCATTGAAGCTGATTGTTCCCTCGAAGAGATTCAAATATACACGGATTTATTTAAGGAACTCCATGATGTTTTTTCTTGGTCTTATGAGGAAATTCCAGGCATTGATCCAAAAATTGTTAAACATGAAATCACGACTTATCCTGATGCTAAGCCAGTTCGGCTGAAGCTTCGTCTGGTTAATCCTATGAAAGAAGCAACTATTAAGGTTGAAGTTGAGAAACTACTCAAGGCAGGTTTTATCTACCCCATCCATTTGACCCAATGGGTGTCAAACCCCGTGCCAGTTAAAAAAAAATAGGGTACGATTCGCGTATGCATGGACTTCTATGATTTGAACAAAGCCTATCCAAAAGATAATTTCCCCACACCATTTATTGACCAGATAGTCGATGAATGCGCAGGTTGCGATGCCTTTTCTTTCATGGATGGTTTTTCGGGATATAATCAGATACAAATCAAACCTGAAGACCAACACAAAAAAACATTCATTTGTCCATGGGGTACATTTGCGTATCGTAAGATTCCTTTTGGTATGAAAAACATTGGAGCTACCTTTTAGTGGGCCATGTCTTTTTCTTTCCACGATCTCAAACATATCTTCGAGGCCTACTTAGATGATTTAGAATCACAATCTCATAAGAGAATTGATCATCCCACGCACCTCTGACTTATCTTTGAGTGATGTTGCTACTTCCGGATTCGCTTGAATCCCAACAAATGCAGTTTTTGCGTGATGTCGGGCCGTCTTCCAAGTTTCATAGTTTCAACAACAGGGATCATGGTCGATCCTCTCAAGGTTGAGGCAATAGTTCAATTGCCTCCCCCACGTACAATCCTTCAACTTCAGATTCTACAGGGAAACGAGAACTTTTTGCGGTGTTTCATTGCAAACTATGCCGAGATCAAAAATGGATTTATGTGCTTACCGAAGAAAGATGTTCCTTTTCATTGGGATGATGCCACTCAACGCTACTTTGAAGCATTGAAACATGCCCTCACAACTGCCCCTCTGCTTCAACCACCCAATTATAACAAAGATTTCTTATTATACTTGGTTGTAGAAGAGTCAACCATCGGCATGGTCTTAATTCAGGAGGATAATTTTCTCTCAGAATATGTGATTTATTACTTGAGTTGAGGCCTGGTTGGACCGGAAGTCAATTATTCTCATATCGAAAAACTTGCATTGGTAGCGGTCCATGATGTCCAACGGTTCCGTCATTATGTTTTGTTTCGTAAGACCACCGCCATTTCCATTGTGAATCCATTTCAATATGTGTTGACACAATGGGTAATCGGTGGAAAGATCAACAGATGGATAGTTTTTCTCCAAGAATTTGACTTAGATTTCATTTCGGTGAAGTCCAAAAAGTCACTGGTCTTTGTGTAACTCATCTCGAAACTTTCGGTCGAGTCAAGTGATGTTATGACCAAAGAGTTGCCTATTCAAGGAGACATGTTTTTGATAGCATATTCAGACCCTTGGTATGGAGATATACTTGTCTATATCCATACTTTGAAGTGCCTTGCCTCTGCTTCTAGTGATGAGCATCACCGTATATTCCATCAGGCCAAGTACTATCTCATACTCGAAGATACTCTATATCGTCGAGGTGTAGATTGCATCATTGACCGGTGCCTTACTCATGAATACGTGGAAATCATGCTTAACGATTGCCATACTGGAGCATGTGGCAGTCATTTGTCTGGGTTGGCAACAACCCAAAAGATTTTACGAGCTGGTTACTTCTGGCCGACACTAATCAAAGATTGTATCACATCAGTCAATAAGTGACACCCGTGTCAAATCTTCTCATGGAAGATGAGGGCACATCCCGCTCCCATGTTTCCTGTCATCACCGTTGGCCCCTTCACCAAGTGGGGGATTGATTACACTACTTGCAACCCTCCTTCAGCAAGGGGGAACCGTTATATCATCATAGAAGTAGACTACTTCACCAAGTGGGTCGAAGCTATGCCAACATTCAAAGATGACGGCGAGACTACTGCCCTCTTTTTGTTTAACTAGATTATAGCACAGTTCGGTGTCCCAAGAGATATTGTCACTGACCATGGCAGTCACTTTCAAAACACAACGATGACCGAGTTAACATCAAAGCTTGGGTTGAGGAAAGAACATTCGTCACCCTACTACCCTCAAGTGAATGGTCAGGTGGAAGCTGTCAATAAATCTCTTAAGACCATCCTACAACGAATGATCAGTTCGGCCAAGTCAAATTAGAATTTGATGTTATACTCGGCATTATGGGCCTACCGAACATCTGTTACGACTGCAATTGGTTTCTCACCTTTTCAACTCATTTACGAGCTGGAAGCAGTCTTTCCCATAGAATGCCAGATCCCATCTTTAAAGTTGGTAGTACAGTTATTGCTAGACACTTCACCTCTTGAAGAGCGTTTACTATATCTCAAGAAGCTTAATGAGAAGCATCGTGATGCGGCCTTAGCTAATGAAGCTCACAAAAAAATATTCAAGTGTCAGTATGATTGGTCCATTCGTCCTTGGATTTTATCAGAAGGCGACCTTGTCCTGGTATACAACCAAGATAAGGACCCTCTGGGTGCAGGCAAGTTCAAACCCATGTGGTTCAGACCTTTCATCATAAAAGAGGTTCTAAAATAGGGTGCTCATTCTCTGGTAGATTTTGAGGGAAATGCTTTGTCAGAGCCTAGAAATGGGCTCTACCTCAAGAAGTATTACTCATAGGTAGGTCACCTTGGGTAATGTTTTGTAACATATGTATAGTCTTTGTACTATTACTTTTGGTTTCTTTTGGTTTTATGGAAGTGTCATTTTTGATGTTATCTTTTGTCACTGTGGCAGATGTCAAGAGAATTAGAGGTGTGCGTTGGATTTGTAGACGGTGCTAGACGACACACTCATAGGCTTGCCTATGCAGCTTGGGTAATTCTTACACCTCAAAGCTAGTTGCTATCTTCAGGAGGTATATGTTTAGGCAACACCATAAACAATGTCGCCAAATACAACGCAATTATTGAGTTTCTTCATGACACTTTGTCACTTGGTATCTCTCACCTTCGGGTCTATTTAGATGCTCAACTAGTTGTGTCTCAGTTAAATAGAGTCTACTGTGTTCATGATCCTACTTTACACCGACGGTTCCTTAGGGTACATCTCTTATAACGAAGCTTTGATTACGTTACATATTTTCATGTTCCTAGGAGATTAAATCAAGTCACAGATACTCTAGCTAATCAAATTTAAGATTGGCATCTTGCACACATATAAGAAAGCCACACGCATGCACATGTAAATACATTTGTAAAGTAGATGTATTCCATAAACACAAAAAAGACATAAAAGTCCATATATAATATCAAAAACATCAGAGTACATAGGTGGGCACAAGCACCTAAAAAATACGACTAGAAATGAGTCATAAGGTTTATGCCCTAAAAAAATATACAAATAGTGCCCTCGTCATGTGAAAAGTCCAACCTAACTAAGGATGGGCCTTGTTGGCCTTTTTGTAATGGTCAACGATTTTTTCCAAATGACAAAAAAGTTGGATCCACGTCCGTGGTGGCCCCACTACATGAGGCTTCATAGATGGTGACAGATCCTCGATATTTGCCATCGGCACTGTGTGAGTAATCGAGGTGAAGTTCTTCTCTTCTCATCTCAAAACTCTCTTAGCCTCACCGACTGGAGGTACTCCTGCTGTTGCTGGCCCGCCAGATGTGGTTGGGGCTGCCTCTGGTCGAGGATGCCATATGTTCCTCGCATAGTCCACTGGTCGCACTGGCCCCACATCTGCACATAATAGACACATATCTGTCAAATGATCTGGTATAAAAAAAATTATATATATAAAAAAAACAAAAAATAAATCTTACCCATCTCTCCTCGCTCCTCGCTGGGAGGTACCGGTATCTCAGGATCTCTCGAGAAGTCAATCCCAGCATAGGTGTAATCCTCTATGACTGGGATCTGTCACGACAACCAAGAAAAAAAGTTGTCATCAAAGGCCTCAATAGTCCTTCCCCCTCCTATCGCGACATCAACACTGCCCATCTGCATAACGCGGGAAGAGAGGCCTGGTGCCCTCGTACCATCTCTCGAGGGCTGAAACTGGGCACTGTTTCAAAGAAGAAAGAGCAAAGAATCGTTACAAACTTGAAGTTCCTCTGATTCCACAACCAACAATCTATTAGCTGCCTCTTCATACAATCTAGTAATGTGGTGCTCCAGTAAAAAATTTGTACATTTAAGCACTGGATTGCACAATTCATTTGTACACGGGGAGCCTGATGCAAAGCCACAGACCCAGTAATCCACCCAAGGAGAAACACTATCACTTGTAGTGATAAGTCTGAGATCTTGCTTATAGGTACTTGTGAGCTCGTTCTGTCTGTACCTACCTCACAATGGAGTCCAATCAAATCCGAGATGTTGTGAATCTAGGAGGGAAAAGTACAAAAATTGACTGGTTCCCCTCTCCTGGAGAGGCCAGTTAGAAAGTGTATATTCTTTGTCGTTGGAACCAATGACTGCCCCTCTAGCATAAAGGCCTCTGCGCCAGGATGCCAATAATCAACCAAGGCATTCAATAGCCTAGGTTGTGCTCGCATGAAAGGACATAGAAATTTTTTTAACAACCCACATTGCAGTAATGTAGCAACAACATTAGGGTCCTCCCCAACCAACGCACTAATATCCTCATGCTCTCTTTCCCTCTAGTGAACATACATCCTGCAAAAAACCAAGTTTAGGAGGGTTAACTCTTGCTTTTTAATTTTTTTTTACATTAAATGAAGGGTCCACACAGGATGTAATGTTGACAGTAGCGTGTACACACATGCAATTTTTCCTCTGTCCACGTGTACACTCGGGCTGTCATAAGAAAGCCCGCGTGGACTTAGGGCCGACCTTTTAAAAGGTGGATGCCCCTCCAAAAAATAAATTTAGACGCATAAAGAAATAATTAAATTGCAAGAGGGGGTAGTGAGTACTTACTTGGTCCAAGCGGATGGTCGTTTCGTCCACTGAAGCTCCCCTAATCAACTCTTTTCACAAAGGGGTAGTTTTGGTTTTTTGTCAATTTCTCAATTAGCAATGGTGATAATGAGCTGCCAACTTCTATTTATAGACTTTTTGGCCTCTTTTTGTCATTTTTTTGGACCCTTTTGTCATATTTTCTAAATTGAAAATCATTTAGTATGGTTCGAGAGTTTTCTTTGGATTGTCACGAGAAGTGTTCTTTGGGTATTTGGAAATTTTTAGAGTTTTGGGTCGTTTTGAAGGTCCTTTGGTAAAAAGACATTTTTTCCAACTCGTTGCATTTAATATAGGATTCCACTTCCACTTTTTGCATCTTGTTATCTTTTTCACTTTGCCAAAGGATCGATCCTACTGAGTTGTGACATAGAACCATCATTGTTGCTTTAGGAGTGTTGTAATTTAGTGGTAGAGCCTACCTTAACATGGATGCCCTAAGTAGATCCTGGTTTCATTTTGGTGTCCATGCTGTCACTAAATGACTATAGGCCTGGGAGTCCTTACTAGCTTTTCCTGATTACGAGTTTGATCCTCATTTGCATAATTCCTTATCACTCTTGATCGCACCCTCGGAACTCCCAAAACTTAACGGGTCTTATTTTAAGATCTTTTTAGACCCTCTA
>JASDQU010109484.1:22586-43415 GCA_032191745.1 Picea mariana
CTATAGTTAAGCTCTTTTCAGACTCCCTAAAAGTGAAAAGATCGTTGAGTGACCTTATTCTTTCACACTCGTTAAAATGGTTCAGAAGAACATTCCTGACAGAGTCCATAGTAAGCTTTTTTCAGACTCCTTAAAAATGAAAAAATTGCCGAGTGGTCTTGTCTTTATCACACTCATTAAAATGGTTTTGAATAGACGTCTTTTTAGTGCTAGTTTACCCCTTTTTTAGGCCGACTAGACTATCTTCGAAAAAGGTACCCCAACGTAGTCTCCTTTTATGTTTTTTCAGACTCTCTAAATATGAAAAACCGCCAAGCTTACCTTCTCTGGGCTCGTTAAAGTTACATCGAAGGATGTTACCATTGTGTGTCTTGTTACCCGCATTTGCATACCTGCGTCTTTGGCCTAATTCTGGTTCCATGTTGCTCTCAACTGAACCATCTGAAGCATGCCTTATATGCAAGCCCCGTAGCACTTTGCCTTTGCGTCTTGACACCTTTGGCCCTGGGAGGGATTTTTTCGAGTGTCCTTGCTCTGAACATTAGTCTTGTTCTTGCGCCTAGAACTAGTATGTTTGCGACACTCGTTCCTCCTTTGTAATGTAGCATTCTTTTATTCTTTTTCCAAAAGTATTGAAAAAGACAAAAAAATCAAATATACTCCAAAAAGAGGAAGGGAAACGTATTTTCTATTTATTGGCAGCACAATGAGTTTCCCTTGGACAAAGCACATCCTTCCATTTGTTCTTCAAGCTCTGGGATTTAATATGACCTTAGGAAGTTGTTCTCGCTAGATATAGATGTGTCCTCCTCCATTTGTTTTTTCTTCCAAACAGATGAAGAGTTTGCGCTGCCTCCTGGATCGTGAACTTATGTTAATGCCATGTTGCCTAAGTCTCATCATTTGTTGTGCTATTGTCCAAAGGAAGTTTCTACCAAGATTGAGTCAACCCCTCTGCAGTTTGTCTCTTACCCTCATGCTTGGCCATCCCGAAATTCCAATCAAGTCTTTGTTTGAAGTCAATGAAGCCTCTAGTCTGATCATCAATATCCTCTAGTCCATGACTGACGAGCCGTCGAAGACCTATGGGTAGTGAAGTCGTACACTCATATTACACTCCTACCCGAGTTTTGAAGATTTTGAAGTTGTTGCTCGAGCTCTGAAGACCTCATCTCCAGCCATCATGCCTTATCAACTTCTAGAAGATGGATACTATACATGTATATCTTTTTGATTTTGAGATGTATATCTGCTGTGTATTTCTCGTGGCTACACTTTATATAGTTATATGACATGGATCTACAATGTATTTGATTGGTAGCCATGATTTTATTTCATCTCGAGCATGGGTATGCCCGCCTCAATGAGATAATTTTTATTTTGCATATGGAACTACATGAACTCTGGTCCCTGGGCTCATTGGTTTGGTATGTTGATAAAGATTGATAATGTATTTCGGCCATCAGATGCTCTTCTGACCTCACACATTAGGGGGCATCTGTTATAACCCTAATTTGCACCAAGCATACTTACTTGACATCATGCCATCTCATATGCCTTCTTTTCCATGCTAGTACTGAACAACTCTTCTTTAAAACACCCTTTTTAAAGGCCCACGCGCCCTACTCCACTATAGCCCGCGTGTACAATCTAATTGACTCACTACAACCCGTGTGTACCTACAAAACCATGAAAAATGGAAATTTGTTGACGGAACACACAATTTTGGGTAATTTAACTAAACCTTTCGACCATGCATGGCCATTCATTCGACTAAATACCTAGCTCTTTCTAACTTATAAAATAAGGGGTAGGGGTCCCATTTGAAATGAGGAAAAACATAATAAAGAAACTCTACCCGAATTTGTATGCCCCTTTGCCCAAGATTATGCAACCATTTTGTGATTTCAATGAAGAAGAGAAGCAAGTGTGTTAGTAGTTGGTGCATAGTAAAAGAGGAGCCCAGGACCAGATTCATGGAGCAGTGGTCGGCTTCATCATTGTAAGTTTCTTTAGTGAAGTTAATAATAAAGAAGTACTTTTCCCGTCCCACCATATGAGGTTTTCATTGCTTATTGTGTACATGTTGATTAAATCTCTAACCCATTAATCCATAGATCAAATGCATGTGGAGTTCTTTGTTTGTCTTTTGTGAATGAAGGTTATCCTTGGGAGGAGAGTTGCAGTCAAAGAGCGACCAAGCATGAAGAGGGATCGATACCAAACATTGGAAATAAGGTATGTTCACTTGATCTTCTTAACTGTGTATTTTCTTAAGAATAATGGGGATTAGGTCTAGGATGATGGTAAAAAGTAGGAATCTTTAGGTCTTTTTTGCATGCAGGATAAAACCCTAAGTGCTAGTCCATAGGGGGATTTCCCACTCACAACAGATACCCTAGACCTTCTCCTTCGCACTTCAGAGAAGTCTTGGAGTTGTCATTAGCCCCTTTTATATTGGCCCCTCCTCGGATGTGACCTTGGGCAATGACCTCATGCAAACACACAATTGTGGGTGTGACCAAAGGTGGTTTGAATCCAAACTAATTTTCGACCCGCAATTCTCCTCGAGCCTCTAGGTGTCCTTTCTCCAAAACTGAGGTTTGGATTGCGACCTGCCCTCAACCTTTTAAAGTTCGCGCACCTCCAATTTCACAATGCTACGGGATCGTCGATATCTCAATCTTGACGGTATTGTCTGAAAAGACAATTCAGATATGCTGTTTTCAAATCCATGGACCAAATATACCTCTTCTAAATCAACAAATGTGATCTCCTTCATGATTCTGGACTTCAGACTTTTCAAATCTCAAACCTTGCTTTCCTCCATACATCAATATTCTGGAGCTGAAGATCTGCAAACACCTGTCCTCCTAAATCAATGGCCCTGCTTCTACTTCAGGTGTTTGACCTTTCAACTAGATCAATGGTCATGTGTCCCTCTTCTTGATCAATGGTAGAGATCTCCTTCGGGTCTTCGGACTTCTGAGATATCAAATATCAAACTTCACCCTTTTTCCCAATGCCTTTTATTTGAAGGCTATAATCCAGTAACGTGTGTCGATTTGATCTGATGAACAAGGATTACTTTGGGTCTTTACCTAGAGTCCACAGATTTGGGCCACCTGTCCTATGGATCTGATGATTAAGGATTTCTTTAGGTCTTTACCCAAAGTCCACAGATTCAGTCCATGCCCCTTCTTAATCTGATGACTATGAATTACTTCGGGACTTTATTTGAAGTCCACAGATTCATGCCACGTCCCTTCTTAATCTAACAGATATGAATTAATTCAGGACTTTACTCGGAACTCACAGATATACGCCATGTCTCTACTAAAATCTAAAGATTCAGATTCACTTTTGGTGATCTGATGCCTCAGATTTACTTCGGATGATCTGACGATTCAGATTCACTCCATCTAATCGGACGATTAAGATTTACTTCAGATTTTTGGTTCTCTGGGATTCAGAAATATCAAGTCTCAAACTTTCCTCCTCTTGAACTCGTGGTATATGATGGCTTAGATTCACTTGGGTGATCCAAAGTTTGAGGTTTACTTCGGTTCTCCGGCTCTTCGGACTTCGGGAGTCTCAGATCTCAACTAAAAACTCTCGCATAGATTTCCCTGGAGTCCATGATCTGTCGCCACATGTCCCTCTGGAATTGGCAGTCCAGATTCACTTGGGGTGTTTGGGAATCTCAAATTTCAACTAAGAACCCTCAAACATATTCCTTCAGATTCCACGATCCTTCGCCATGTATTCCTCTGGATCTAGCGGTCTAGATTCACTTCCCGGTGATGGACGACCTCAAATTACTTTGGGACTTCAGAACTTTGGTAAGTTCCCTTCTCCTACATGTTCCAAGTGCTAAGGTTCATGCACCTTTATTAGATCAGATGACTGTCAATCCTTAGCATTGTGATCCAATGACCACTGTCGCTCCTCCTCCTGAGATTCTGACTTACTCCGACTTAGAATATTTTCTAAGTGCTCGAAGGATTCAACCTTTTCTCCTCCTACGACCCATCTCCTGGATTTCATCTGCACTCCTGAAAAATGCTATCTCTTCTAAGCTTGATATCCTTGAAGATTTCTCCATCCCACACACTCCTTGCATTTCAAGGATCACTTCAAACTCAGATCGAAGGTCAACGACAGTGATGATTTTAGGGGCTAAATTTTTCTCATGGGCTAATTTTCCATGGTTTTTCCAAAAACAAGATTCGTTATTTTTAAAATGATTGCCCAAATTCTATAGGATAAAATTATTTTACCTTAAAAATCACCAAAATTTTATAAAAACTATATAAAATCCTTAGAAATTTGAATATTTTTACAAAAATATCGCCAATCATTTATAGTTGGCATATAAAGGATTAGTAAGATTCACCAAGGTTTCTACATTTTAAAATAAATTTCCATCCTTAAAATCATCCTTGGTCAACGAAGATCAACAGTTCACAGAAATTGTGGGGCCCAACATGCGTACTCTTTACCAGAGAGTTCAACCTCCGCAATCTGGAAATTTCTCACTCGATTCTAGTCTAACCGAGATCGTTGATCTTCCAACTCATCGAGATCAACGACAAGGGTGAATTGTGAGCTGTGAACTAGTGCGCCTGCTATTTTCACCTTCGTGCTCCGTAGGGATTCCCCACCCTCGATCTTCGTTCATAGATCGACGGTTCATAACAATTGCGGGGTTCAACTTGACTATTGTGAAATTTGAAATCTCAGAGCCTCGAGCTCCAAGGTTCCTAGACCCAGGTCACGCGGATCTTCATATAACTCTTGGTCTATAATCCCCACTCTTAGTTGGGTTTTTGGTTAAGGAATAGGTGATATTTCAGATTCTCCTAGACTACTGGTCTGAATGGAGCACCTTCCCAACTCGCAAATATTTAATCTCTAAATCAAGGAAAAGTAACTTGTGAGGTTACCAAAATGGTAGCTATGCCCAGAGGCTTGCTCCGACTCTGTAATGGTGATGTAAATTCCTGGGGAAAGCACCTTTGAGTGATTAAACTAGGGCATATGGAAAACCAAACTGAAATATAGGTTCTCAAGGGAATGAAGGCATACTCATAACTTAATCATTTAATACAGAGAAATAACCCTTTATAGACATGTAAATACTCACATGCATCCATTATTTACAATTAAAAGAATAAGGCAAGAAAAAAATTATCAGAACCATAGAGCATGATGTGATTGCTGAAAGGGGTTCCCGTTTCCACCCAACCATAGACTCATTCACTTCCAATGGATTTATCACTGGCTACCCTTGAGCTTAAGCCATGATGCTTTGAGATTCAATATCTTACTTCCATCTCAATGAAATTTAGGGACAAAGGTTACTCTCCTTCTTCCAATACAGAAATAGATAAGGACAAAGGTTACTCTCCTTATCCTGGCTCAATCTCTATTTTTTGTGATCAAAACTCACTGTTCCTCTTTCAGTCCTTCCTCAGACCCAAGAGTTTTTTCTCTCGTCTCTACATTTTTTTGTAGGTATTCCTCTGACCACCACACTTTCTTCCTTTCCTTCCTCAACAAGATTGCTTGTGGCTCGATTTCCTAGTCCGTGGTTAGGTTTGGAAGCCTTACGGATGGGCAGTTTGCCCCATCCCCTCATTAAATATTGAGGAGGTCTTCCCACCTACCAGCCCAACTGTAATTCATTCCCGGGTCAAAGGATTGTTCTGATTTGAGCAATTAATTCCAGCATGGTACTAGTTCAGTGGAGGTTAACACAACCATTCCAGGTCCCCTCCACCACCTTTCATAGCATTCATGGTTTTCTCTTAGCAAATCCCCTCTTTCAGTAGTCATGCAACACGTAACCATTTTCTATTAAAATAATAGAATTTACATTCATTGACCTTTTGTACAAAGGTCCATCAAATCAAACATTCACACGTTTAGGTTCGCCATAGTTCCTTGGCCAATATAGTTATATTTACAGACTGGGGGAAACATGGTGTTACAATTGACACATATTGTAATGGAGATATTTGCATATTCTCACCTTGTACCTAACATGGGGGAACAACATCAACGATTGGCAATCATGCTTCAAGTTTTAAATTCCCATCAATTGAGCATAAATTGTTTGTGTTTTTCCTTAAATTACCACTTAGTACAAGACTTAAACTTCTGCTAGACAAAGATTTATGGGTTTCCTTAAACCACCACTTAGTAGAAGTCTTACAACTTCTTCTAGACAATGGCTTTTGGTTTTCCTTAAACCTTCACTTAGTAGAATAATTTTAGCTTCTACTAGACAATAGTTTATGGTCATGTTTAAACCAACATTCAAGAGCACTTCCAATTATCAGAATACATAAGCTTCCAACTTCTAGCTAACTTATGGGCTATGATACCACAATTGGACACACAAATAAAGATAAACATGAAGTGCATTCATTAGTGATATGATACATGTATATATACATTGATGTGAACTTTTGATTCATCATCCAAGGTCTCTTGGAATCCCGATGAATATTCATGCACACTTGAAGGTTCACATTCTATCTAGCCAGTAACACTAACATATTACATTTCCAACAATTTTAGTATCAAGTATTGCCAAAGTTTAGATTCACTAGTCGGATTCAGTGACTCTGACTAGGCCAACGATGGTGATGATTGAAAATCCACATCTAGCTATGTTTTTTTCTATAGAATTGGATCTTTGGTGTGGTCATGCAAGAAATAGAAGGTAGTCTCTTTGTCAACTACAAAAGTAGAATATTGTGGCTTCATTCAAGTAGGTACTGAAGTAGTATGGATTCACCAACTTTTGTGAGAGCTTGGCATTCTTGTTCATACCTTGAATACCATCTACTATGATCACCATAGTGCTAGATAGGTTGTTGAAAATCCTATCGCTCATAGTAAGATGAATCATGTCGAGATCCATGCTCACTACTTGAGATAGTTGGTTCATGATAACATTGTCTCTCTTGAATATTGAAAAACTGAAGATCAAGTTGTTGATGTCTTCACCAAACCTTTAGCTGAAGCCAAATTTATCAATGTCTACATGATGCTTGGGCTTCATGAAGATGCAATTATGGGGGGTGTCATAATGATGTAATTTCACCTTTTGAATATACAAAGTTGTGTTCTGAATCTTGTTGGAGTGCCATTTTTCCTTACATATAATTTTCCCTTTTAACCTAACCTGCCATATTCCATGCTACTGTCATACAGTTTTTGTAGACTTCTTATACAAAGTTATATTTTTTGTTAACTCTACCTGAGATTTTGGTGTTAGTTCTCTATGATAGGTAATAATTTCTTATCAGTTTCCTAGTCCAACATGGAAGACTCATAGAATTACAAATTTTCCATATTCACTACTAAGTAAATGCACATATATGGGGGTAGGATAATTTTGTAGGCATTATCACCCACCTTATCCAACACTTCAAAAGGACCATGCCATAGAGCCTTGATCTTCTTATCTAGACCTTGTAAACATTCTTTGTTCAAATGAGGCCATATTGTGTCTCCCACCTTCAATGTCTTCTCAATTATGTGTTAATTGTGTCAATCATTTTACTTTTATCGTGACTTATTCAATGTCCCATATACTTACAAATGGATCTGCTTGATCTTATCAATAATTTTTCATCTTTCAATTCTTCTCCCATGGTGTCTTACCTCACGCCTTGTTATCTATATACAACATCTAAGGTTGAATGTGGAAAATATTGAATTAAATCTTCAAAAGGGGACTTATTAGTAGAAATGTAGACTGATTTGTTATAAGAGTGTTGAATATAAACAAACATTTTGTCTCGGGTCCTTGGATGCTTTTTATTATTACCCCTCAAAAGTTGAACCAATTTCCTATTCACTACTTCTATCTACCCATATGTTTGTAAATGGAAAGTTGCATATCTCTTAAAATTGGTGGCCATATTCTCCCAAAGACTATTGCAAAAGGAACTAAGAAATCCAGTATATCTATCTGAAATTATGCTCCTTGGTATCCCTAAGTACACCCAAACCTTTTCAAAGAACATGTTTTTTGCATCTTATTCCTTGATGGTATTTTTACAATGTAGGAGAATGTGAATCTTACTAAAATTGTCAACTATTTAAATATATAATCACGTCCCTTATTGGTTCTTGACAAAACTTCCACAAAATCCATGGAGATGCTCTCCCATCATCTATTAGGTACATGTAAGGGATGGTATAAACCATGCTTCCTATTATTTGGTTTGTTGGTACAACAAAGTATGCATTCTATAATAAAATAATATATGTATTCTTCCATTTTAGGCCAATACACTACCTATGTAGTTTTAAAATGTCTTCCCAACACCAAAATTTCTTACAATTTTGGAGGTATGATCCTTTCTGATAAGCTGCAATACTTCACCTTTAGGAACATAGAGCTTGTCTAGCTTGTATAGAAACCCATCCCAGAGATAATAATCAGCCTTACTATAACCTTCTTCTACATATGTTTTCCCTTGTATCTACTAAAACTCCATCCACTTATAGTGTATGGTTTGTTGAAGATTTCTCTAGGCTTGCAAACATTTCATTTGCTAGTCATCAATGTGGATGATGGTTTCCTTTCCCATTAGATCATGCTTCCATTTATTAACACCTTGAACCAAAGAATATAGTTCCTTTTCATATGTAGGGTAGTTTAGGGATCTACAATGGAATTGTTGTTTCCTAGGTTGTTCCCCTCTTTAACTAAGGGGGGAAATGCTAGGGCATAGTGTGTAAGATGCACCTAGGCTACACCACTCTATACCTTTGAGCCCTCATATCAGAGGGGGAGTACCCTTGATATTCCTAAGGAAGTATTTTTTGTATGTCACCCAATAATAACCTATTTACTCTATTAGACTAGATATATAACAAAGACTCATGATGCATGTGATTGAACTCTACCATGGATTTCAAAGGTTTTATGATATTTTAAAATGACCAAGAAAAAAATGTATTTAAACTATGAAAATAATAGAATATATAACCTATGATGGGATTCCTTAATCATGATTTAATTCTTTATAATATAGGTTGACATGACAGAATCATGCATATAAAAAGAGGGCTAACCATACATTGTTACAAAACATGTCCATGAGATAAAAAATCAAATGGGTAAGGAAAAGTAGAAGTACATTGAATTATTCAACACCATAAAAAGAAAATGTGAAAGGAAACTAGCTTAACTTTTCTTGAATCATATTCTTACATCAATGGAAGCTTTGCCTCAATCTCAACATCATAATAAAACTCATCAGGAGGACACTATACGGGGACTATAAAGTCTTATTCATGGGCCTCTTTCTTTCCTTCTCACAAAATTATAGATTTTGGTAGTGCTTACAGAGAGAAAATATAACTAGAGAAGGAGAAAGAATGTAAATAATGTTGCATGTCTCAATTCCCAAACCCTAGATAAAATTTTGCAGCTTGATGGTATAAAAATTATTCATCCTTTGTCTTGTTGTTGGGGATTCCTTTTATAACCTTCTGGGAATTTCTCTCAAACTCATCAAATAATCCCAATTTTTGGATTAATGAATGGATTGCTTCTCCTTGTGATGGTCATACAAAAAAATTAGGGCTTCTTGTCTGACAATAATTGAATTCAGTTACCCCCCTATGTAATGTACCCAACCACCTATGTACACTGTTGGGGTAGTGAAATAATTCAAATTTTCTTGCACCAACTTTATATTTTTTCTCCAATACCTTTCGGTCACATGCTTGGCCTTTTAACTAGTCTGAATGAATAATTCTTATAGTTTTGATACCATAAAGACCTCATTATTCTATTATGAACTCATTAATACATGCATACATACAATGCAGTTTCATATATACAAATAGAACAATATTCCATTAATAACATTACAACAATAAGTCAAAATTTACACATATAACCATAAACACTTATCTTCTATGAAAAAATCACCAACTGGATGCAAACATAGGACATTCCACCCTACCATAGGGTCATTGTTTCCTACCATATTTCTGCAATAGGGTCACCCCCAATATGGGGCTATGATTCCATAAGAACGAACACCTATGGTTGGATATAATCATCACACACAACCTATGATCCAGATTATTTTCGACACAAAATGAGAGCGGAGATATAATAAAGAAATGTACAGAGATATCTCAGATATCCAATAATATAACAAAAATGTATCAGATATGCAACCATAAACACAGAGATACAGTAATACAAAAGTTTCTATTAATGAGAGAAACTGTACAAAGACTGTAAAAATACAGAGTGGAAGACTCGCTAGAATGGTGGAAGCTTATCTTTGAGAGGAGATGTGTCCATTACTTGCATTCGCAAGAAGATGATTTTACAATGAGGCTCTAAAGACCTTTTTATCATAAAGAAAATTCAAAACCCTAACCTTGAAAGATGAAAAGCCAACAGTTTTGTGGACCCCATTTTGGGTAGTTTGGTGTATCAACTTCCGAGGGGTGTAACTTCGGCATACGATCTTCGTTTGGGCACATGATAGATCATTGGAAAGGTATCATTGAAGATATTCATTTTGGGGGCTAAATAAGAGCCTTTGGCTATAATTAAGGAGATTGATCCTGAAAAACCTTCATTTAGGTCCTCAAAATGGCCCCAAAATTTTAGGAACCGAAAAATTGCTAAAAATAGTAAGTTGCCGAAAAACTGTTTTGAGCCAGTTGGAATAGGTGGGTGGCCAACGATATCCACCTGGATAAATTCTCCCTCAAGAATCAATGGTATCCATTGCGTTGAATTCCCAGGGGAGAGGGGAAAGCAATTGTTGAATCTGAATCTTGGTGAGTTTCTTGCCTTGCTGGAGACATTGCACTACTTGGTTTGTGGAAGGTTGTCACAAACCTGTTGCTAGTGGGGTTGAATCTATTCAACTAGTCGGGCTACATGAGATGACTATGTGCAAAAGGAATATTTTCACTTTGTTGCAATCTTTTCGACTTGATTCTGTTGGATAGAAGATGCTTGGGCTGAGGTTGTAGTGGTTGCAGTATCCTTTTGTTCACCTTTTGAACAGATTGTGAAGAAGCCGAATTTTGCAGTATGAGATACTACCTTGCGACATTGTTTAGGTGGGATAGCAGTTGGAAATACCTTTGGTATACTGTAGAGATGAACCCCTAGAGTAACAATGACACTATGGGGTTGAGACTCATATATAGCATGGCGCTTCCACATATATGGCAAGCCCAAGAGAACATCACAAACATCCAGCGGGGAAACATCGCATAATACCTCATCCTTGAAGAGTTGGATGCCATATGACAATCAACACTGCTGGATGACATGAAGATCTCATCCTTGGTGAAGCCACCCAATGTTGTATGGTTGTGGGTGTGGTGTTGTCGACAATCCAAACTATTTGACGACCTCTGCTGAGATGAGGTTCTTTTGGCTTCCGCTATCAACAATAAAATGTAGTGGGGTCCCCTTCACCCACATCTTTGAATGAAAAAGGAGCTCCCCCTCTTAAGGATATGTTGGTTCGTCTGTTTGAATTGTTGCAGTCACGACAATAATAGTGGGGTATATGTCGATGATTTGTCTTCTATCAGTATTTTCTGAATCATATTCCAAATCAGGGTTCAAATCCTTGTCTTTGATATCGACCACCAATGACTTTTTTGAGCGACATTCATCGGTGTTGTTCTAGGGATTTTGTGTAAATCACACCATTTTACGATGTCCTTCGTCTTTCCGTGACCCTTCTTTTCCTATGGCTTGGACTAGTTTTAGGGAGACTGTTTGTCAGGGCCATCTTTATCAAACTTTGGTTGTTTCGTATTTGCAGACCCAAACTCCCGTTTGTTCTAGTGCTTAAATTTCTACTTGATTTTAACCGCATATCGATAAGTATCACCAAGTGATGAGATTTCCAGAAAATCCATTTCAATTTGGATGTATCTGTGTAGAGCCCCACAATATTTCAGAACCAAATGTCATTCGTAGTGTTTGATACCCATATTGGTGCGCAAGGTATGGAAGGTATTGGTGATTTCCGGAACTTCTTCACCCCTCTATTGTTGCAGTGTGGTCCATATCATGTACTGGTCCTCATAGTTTCCAACAGGCTAATACTATTCCTTTACTGCATCCACAAAAAAATCCCAAGTGGGCTCGACCCCATATATTCCAGACTCCTCTATGGAACTTTTCTACCAATAAGTTTCCCACCAATTTTTGACATGGAGGAGAGACTTAAGGAGTGAGAAAGTGATCTTTTCCCTGTCAAAGAAATTATGAACAGAGAAATAATCTTCTAGCAGATTTAACCATTTTTCTAGGGCATCTACATCTATCTGTCCTTCAAATATGGAAATATAAAAATTAACTTATACCTTGAAAGGTGAGGTGCCTCCAAAGTGGTCGCTTTATGAATACATGCATCTTTTTATCGACAGGCATTAATGGATGTGGGAAAAATTCTCCATCATTTCGTCCCTATGTCACATGAGAGTTTGCTCAAGCAATAGATTAATAGAATCATATGCTCTATCATTTTTATTTTCTTTCACCATGGAGGGTTTATTGGGAATGCAAGAGAGACTGTCCTCAAGAGAGACAAGCTCGAGACCAAACTTTCTATACTCGAACCTCGTCAGGTACATGAACTGAAAAATGATCAAGAGCAGTCTGCTTTGATACCATTGCTCCAAATTATTTTTCAGCATGAAATGAGAGTGGAGATATAATAAATAAATGTACATAGATATATTGGATATCCAATAATATAACATAAATGTATCAGAGATGCAACCATAAAAATAGAGATACAGTAATACACAATTTTCTATTAATGAGGAAAAATGTACAAAGACTGTAAAAATATAGAGTGAAAGACTCATTAGAATGGTGGAAACTTATCTCTGAGAAGAGATGTGTCTGCTACTTTCATTTGCAAGAAGATAATTTTACAATGAGGCTCTAAAGGCCTTTTTATCATAAATAAAATTCAAAACCCTAACCCCGGAAGATGAAAATCCAAGAGTTTTGTGGACCTCGTTTTGGGTAGTTTGGTGTATCAACTTCCTGGGGGCGTAACTCTGGCATACGATCTCCATTTGGGGCACACAATAGCTTGTTGGAAAGGTATCATCAAGGAGATTCATTTTGGGGGATCAATCAAACCTTCAATTATCATTGAGAAGCTCGATCATGAAAAACCTTCATTTAGGCCCTCAAAATGCCCCCAAAAGTTTAGGAACTGAAAAACTGCTAAAAATAGTAAGTTGCCAAAACACTGTTTTGAGCCAGTTGGAATAGGTAGGTGGACACCGATATCCACCTGGATCAACCTAATTCCCTAGTTATCAGGATCCTTTTACTCTCGCAAGAATTATAGAACACCAAATCTATTTCCCCTGTAATCTGCACAACCTAAAGAATGGGATCCCCCTCTCTACCATGAAATCCCTAGGATATCACACTTCCTTCCTAGGCTCCAACATATTCTGAACAAGGAATATCTCTATTGGTAATTCCAAGGATTTCAAATGTCACTATGTTACCTCAATGGAAACCATTCCCTTTGATAGGGTAATACTTTCCTCATGGTTTCATGGCAGTTACTTCCCATAATTTCATTATATCAATCATTCATCTCATACATAGGCTTTGAGGCCACATCCCCACACACTGATGGAAAATCCCTCAATAATGATGGAAAACCCCCAAAAATCATGGGTTATATTTGCATGATATCAACTAACCACGTGGTTTCTTAAGAATCCCATGTATCTCACTTTGAACTTCATGCTAGGTATCCAAAGACTTAGGATAACATAAAGTATAAGACTTAGGCTTAGGATAAAATTTTTAATATTTTTCTTTCCCCCCACCCCCATCGAGCCCCTTTTAATTACTCTCTCATGGAATTATATCCCCCCATGTATTTCATCCTTTTTCGTATATAGTTGGAGATGTATTTTATCATTATACATTGTGCATTTGCATATTATATTTCTTGGATATCAACCATTCATCAAGTACACATTTACATTTCTATTATGAGGATCCAACTAGGGGTATTGCATTCCCCTCCCCCTAGATTTTGCACCATCCTTGGTGCCTATCACCATGTATACATATACATTTGGATTATGGGGATCCAAATGGGATATTACATTCACCTCCCCCTAAATTTTGTACCATCTTGGTGCACATCTCCATACATATATAAAATATTGTTTACATCAAAATATTAAACTCAATGTGGATATTCCTTCCTCATTGCATCTTCTAGATCCCATGTCTCTTCTCCAAGGTTGTAGTACATCCATTGGGCCTTATATTGGTCATATGAATTTCTTTCTAACCACTGTGTCCTTTCTATCCAATATACTCTTTGGTTTTAGCTAGTATTTCATTATTTTTTCCTTGGAATATCACCATCCTTGGTGTTCTCCTTTCTAGGTACTCAATTCATGTCTTCATTATTTAGTTGTTACTATTATCCCCTACCCTATGGATAACTAAGGATATTGTGTTTCGATGCCCACATGTCCTAGACATGGAGTGACAAGAGGTGGATGGCTTGAGCATGGCCTCAGAGAGCCCCTATCTTCTTCAGTGCAACCCATCTATTAGAAACAACATCATCCATTCCACCAACTTGGTCCTGAAGATGCAGTAACTATTGCTCCATGAGGTAATTATTTTGGGCATCATGGTATGTGTCACTCTGATTATTGAAGCACTTGAGTATTTTACATTGAATTCTCCTTCATTTCATAAATGTTTTCTTGGAAATTATGCTCTCTAACTTGTTCATACCTAGGAGGGTGACATCATGCCCTAGTAAGTTAGTCTCCCTTTAGGATGGGTTTCCACTGGGTGGGTCTATGAAGGGTCATTGTCCATTCCCTCCATACGTACCATTTTACATCCTTACTCCTTTCATTTTTACCCCTACCTTTGTTCGGGCATTGGATTTTCCACACTAGAAAGGGTTGTACCTTTCCTTGTGAGAAGAAGGGGTTAAAGGCCCAGAGGGTAAAAGTAGCTGGAAAGAGTTAAAATCCAAAATTAAACCTTTGAGATTATTTGCCCAGGGATTCTCGAGAAACAAGTAAGAGGATTCTTAGTAAGAAAAGGGAACCCATAAGATAAATAAACCTTCAAGGTATTAGCTGGTGGATGGAAGGTCTCATCATGAGCCAACCTATTAGGACCATGGGCATGTAACGATATGAAACTACCATCTATATGGTCACTAAAATAGGGTAATGGCTCTTGGTGGCATAGCCAAGAGAAAGGGGGTCTCATCACGAGCCAACCTTCTCATCTTCGTGAAATGATTGTGGGTAAAAATGACATCTTTGGTCACCAATCCAGGATAGTGTCCCTCAACTCCTCCTTTGAAATACAAAAGAAAAAGAAATAAGAATAAGAATAAATGACATCGAATGGGATAGGAAACAATGAAATCCATGATAAGGTGCATCTCGCCATCTACAAAGGCACCCATAGGCAATACCTACATTTCCTTGTTATCACTGCACCCTTTTCCCAAACACTTCCCCTACTCCACTTCACACACACTTACATGACATAGATTGTTTCTCACCTGGGAAACACCCCAAACTTAAGGAGGATTATCCCAATAGGAAATCATGACACCTTCTCCAAACCTGACTTGCTAAACTGCATAATGTCTTTGAACATTATTCTGGGTAAAGTGGGTTTTGATGCACATGTTTGGGTAATTTGATTATTATATGTGATTGACATTGCTATTATCACTGTGAATTATGAACCCCTGGAGGGCGCACTTGTTTTTGTTGCAGGAATTTTCTTGTTGGACAGGTACATATGGGGGAATGATTATCTCGGACCTCCATGGGGATGAAATCCCACAGATGGATGTTGTGACCCCGCTAGGGGGAAAGAGAAACTAGAGGCTTGCACTAGGAAGAAGGAAGGACATTGCACCAGGGACACTCTGGAATAGCTAGACCCAAGGGGAGTTTTCCTTTCCACCTAGATGTTGACCCTTGGGAACACATGACATCATCATTATGAGCCTGACGTCATCTAGAGTCAGGGTTTGCACTTATGAAGGAATTTGTGTGCTAGTTGGCATGTGTGGAAGCATTCAGGTCATTTGGAGGCCAAACATTCTGCACTTGAGGCCTAGTGTTCCATCCTAGGGTCTTAACATCACCCTAGAAGGGCATGATGTCACCCTTGAAGATGAAATTAGGGTTTAATTAATGTCATTTATGTAAAAAATGGATTTTAAATGTAATTTGGCCATGTCATCCTTTTTATGACCTAATTGTAATTAAATGTCATTGATATTGTACAAATAATGAGAGAAAACTCTCATTTTTTTAATCAACTCTCATCAGACAAGTGTGTGGTTTGAAATTCGGCCTTCTTTAAGGATTATTGGCTGAACTAAGTGGTGCACAACTTCTTGGAAATGTAAATTTTGGTGTATTTTGTCTATTTTTCATTATGGAGGCTCTTCATCCAGGGTTTGGCTTGATTATTCTTGGTGAAGTAAGTAGAAAATCTGAAATTTGTTTATGTTATTGGATACTTGTGGTAAATTTTACTTGGTTCATGTTAAAGATTATGAAATTTCTTGCTCAAAACCCTAGGAGAGAAAAATAAATTATTATCTTTTTTCTCTATAGTCTTCAACTTGTTTGAATATCTCAAAATACATCTTTTTTAGAAGTAGCTACCAGATCCCTAAATAATAGCACTCTAGTATCCCTATTCTAATTGCCTATTGTATATATTACTTCCAAATTGTCTAAGGAAAGAGAAACCGCTAGGGCCTAAGTCTTCTTACTTTCTAGCCTATTATCTCTTAAGGACTTGGATGCTTGAGGCCTTGGGTTACCAACACCTCCTTCATCCATTCCATCTCCTTTGGCTAAGTATTATCATTGTTATTTTTCTCTAAGATCTGTTGCGATATTGTTGACTCCATATACCCTAAAAGGCACTAGTCCACTCACCATAGTGATTGATTGATCAAAACAACTCTCGAACTATCTTCCTTGAAACATTTACTAACTTCTACTAACCTTATACTAGACTAATCCATTAACCAACTTGTTGTTGTTGTAAAAGATTGCTACAACCATCTTATAGCATAAAATTCATCTCCAAAAGTGACATTAAAAGATGAATAGACATTGCCAATTTTGCTTCTGACAAGTTGTTATCATTATGTCAAATTAGAGCTATATTTTCTTGTCATTTTCAAGAATTATTGAGGCATAATTGTTGTGGTTGTTACAAAATATTCATTTCTGTTATAAATAATTACCTTGCTGCAGTTTTATATCACCTTACTTATTTTTCAGAGGTTCATGGTTTTATGAAGCACTAATATCATATGGTACTTGGAAATTGCGTTATTTTTCTATTGTTGTCTTGTTTTGGGTAGGTACACCTTATTTATCCTTCTGTTTCATATCTATAAGACATAATGAACCTCTAACTTGAGTGACCTGTGAGAGGGGTGGGACTTTCTTATATATTTTATCTTATCCTTCTCAAACCCCTAGGTCACTAGGGACATCTCCCCTGTGGTACTACAACATACTCCTACATAGAAAGGGGTTTCCTATTAAGGTGAAACTGATAGGTCACTCCTTGTTATGCCAATATTTTATCCACTTGCCTTGGGTTTTGTGCAAGTAGATATTGTGCGAAAACATTTTGGTGCCATTGTTGGGGAACATCATGTCAATATTCCTCGAACGACACTTTTTGGTAAGCCTTTATCCAACACCTTCATTTCAAAAATCTTACCTGGAGACTGCACCAAGTATGATCCCCTCATCCATTTGATAATCTCAAGGATATTGTCTAGTGACTCCACTGATGACGACCCGTAGTAGACATCAGTACACACTCTCTCGTATTGTAGTTCCTATTGCCCCCATGGCCTGTTCTAAATGATCTCCCGAAGAACTCTTCGACCCTTTAGACTTAGACAATATCGAAGGAGGATTACATTATTTCCCTAAATATGTTGATTCATGATACCCAAGTTTTCTAGAGAGGCTGGGGCTTCTAGTAACACACATTGGACCAAATGTTTTGAGAGCTATGAATTTCATCAGTCTGGGAAAGAACATCCTGACACATTCATGAGACTTTTCTTTGCCTCACTTACTATAGATGATAGAAAATGGAGCACTAACCTCCCAAACAAAATCCTCACAACCTGTGAATATTTAGAACAAGTTTTCTTGCAAAGATGGGGTGTGATGGAAGATATGGAATCCCTCTATTCCCAATATTTCAACATTTGCAAACAAAATGATGAAGTTGTTAGGGAATTTAATGACAGTTTTAATGCCTTACTTGGTCGAATTGATTCTGAATTTCTACCGAAAAGCACTATTCTTGGAAAATACTTAAATTCTTTCGAAGGAAACTTCCAATACATCCTCAGGAACCAATTCCTTACAAACCTCAAGGAAGCACAAGATGGTGCTTGCTAAATTGAATAAAATCTAAAAGGGTGTGATCCCTTTCTCCAGGACCAAGATGATGTCCTATGGTTCAATGAGGAAGAGGTTGATAAAGAAGAACATGATTTCCCATGGATACTAGAGGTGAATGATGAGATTAAGTTAGCCATTCTCCATAAAGGGATTGGTACTTGGAAGAATGGGCTCTCAACTATGAAATATGCCTTCAATTTTTCAAAACAACATGAACTCTCTAAGGATCTATGTATCTTTGAAGAAATCACTAAGTTATAAAGGTAACTATCACAAGCCCAAAATCCTCTTTCTATGAGACTTCCTCAGACAATAAAACCTCATGCTCCAAAAGAAAAAAATTGTCTGAACACTTTGAATCTACAAAATGTTGCAAGAAAATAAGATGATCCTAAGTCCTTATCGTGCAAAGACTCCCATTTTGAATGTGATCACCCAAAGGCTACTCATGAGAAATCTAATTATATAGATTCCATATTTACCTTGTTCATGCCAAATCAAATCCAAGAAAATCAAGACATGAGGAAGCCTATGATTGAATGCTTGAGCCGAACAATTGAGGATGCAAGGGTAAATCTTGAAGATCCCCAGGTGTATGCTAGGGATCTACCCCAACCTTTCCCAAAACTAGCAATGATGGGACCAACCTAAGTGCTAGTATGGCCTATATCTTACAAAAGGTCAAAAGGATTCGTGGAATTTTGGGAATCCCTTCTTTGACAAAGTGGACCCCAGATGACCAACAATTGTTCAAAGAAACTTCCACACTATAACAAACTGGTCATTTCGAGAAAAATGAACAAACACCCTTTCTCACTTCCTTACAAATAGATGACCTATGTCTTCACAATTACATGCTTGACTCTGAGCCATCTGTCAATATTATGAGTTTGAAGGTTATGAACCAATTGGGGCTGGAATTTACAGGTCCTTATACTGATGTTTGTATATTTGAGTCAAAGGGGATCAAGGTCTACAGCTTGATGGAAGGTCTTCAAGTCCACCTTGCTGACTACCTTGAATTCCTCATCATAATGGATGTATTTTTTGTTGATATACCTGACACTTGGGGAATGATATTATCGAGGGAATGGGATGTTACTTTAGGTAGAAGACTACATATGGATTTTTCCTACGCAACTATCCCTGTCGAAGACCAAGATTGCATCACTTTGCATAACAAGCCAAAAAGGATGGAACAGATCGGGTGTAATGATGGACATAGTGACTATAAATCCATATATCCCTACTTATTTCAAGGCTGAACCACTCTTCCCTTGGTATTAGAAGACAATATTAATAATATAGCATGACTCACAGGAAAAGGTGACTGAAATCTTCCTAGCAATCACAAGGACAACATTACACAAGGTAATGATGAGACACTACATTTGCACGAAACATACACAAGGGGTAGTGCTTTGGTAGAATCCCACCCCATCATTCTGGAGAAGGAAATATATACAAGTTGGGGTGATTATCCTGCTGATGCCTCTAAACTCTCTGAAGACTGGGATGACTATTTTTCTACACAAGAGGATGAAATTGACGATTTTATAAGGTTTATAAGGAAAGGTGTTGGATTTAGCAAATGAAAGGGGGATGATGAACATTTTTTGACTAAGACAAACCAATAATATGTACTTACTACATAACCCTACCCCCCTCCCTCAACACAATACACCAGAATACAAGAAGCAGTTGATTCCAAAGGAGGGGACTACAAGCAAGGAGATTTGGTTTTTGAGTGGGATACAAAGATGGGGGAGCCTAACAACATTAAGGGATGTGAAAAGTTTTGGCTTGGACCCTTCAAGATCAAAATGAAGTCAGTCAACGATGCCTACTATTTATCCACGCTTGAAGGTAGGAAACGTCCATTACTAGTTAGAGGACGCCTCCTCAAACCCCATAATGGGGCAAAGACTTGACTTCACATGTGTTAGCATTGAAATTCACACTTTGAATGCTAAAGTGTAAGCTCAACACCCATCGGAATGTAAAATATCATTTTGGTTTTGAATAGGTGGATCAACAATATGGAGAAAGAAAGGGAGAGGGCAACAAATTGCATATCAGTAGGCTACACCAATGGACAATGGAGTTATCAACATTCTACTCATCGAAGGTGTTAACTCCCAAAGTAAAACCGTCCTTTCGGTTGAACTTTGTAGAGGATATCCTAAGCTATTGGTTGCATGCTCAGCTAAGTTTCTGTTTTCAGAGTTCAATAAAATTGTTGATACTTGGTTTTAATCCAAAGTGGAAAAAGCGACTTTCGGTGGTTTGGGCGAGCCCCCGGCG
>JASDQU010109484.1:43515-58800 GCA_032191745.1 Picea mariana
CGTAAGGCCATAACTCTCAAACCGTGAGGAGTTATGTGGTGTTCTACATACCAATAGAAATAGAATGACATGTACTATCCATATAGAATAGTATTATCTAAAAATATATCATACACATATCGTTATCCATCAAACAAACTTGGGTCCATTACCTAAACCTAGGGTCTCCAACTTCTCATGGCCATAAATCTCTAACCATGAGGAGTTATGTGACGTTCCACATACCATCAGAAATGGAATGAAAAGAACTATCCATCTAGGATCTCATTATTCCACAATTAAGCATGGGTTCTCTTGCTCTGCAAAGCATCTTCCAGTGATGGATTTCACCATAAGGGGACCACTTTGGAGTTCATCCATCATTACTTATTATCAACCATGACAAGACAATAATGAGTCATATTTACATCAAACAATCTTGGGTCCATTACCCAAACCTTTGTGATGTGGGGCTTTCTTCAAGGGTTGACATCAATGACAACCAACCTTAATCAACAAATAGGCCCCCAACACTCTCATGTGACTCATCCCGAGGTGCTTCAGTTCGGAACCTTCTGTTTAACTTCAACTTCAGACTGTGTGGGGAAGCCTATTCTTTTTTCTCTGTCTCTTTTCTTCCCTATGCAGACTATATTTTTTGTGTCTGGTACCCAGTTTCAACTGCACCTGGTACCTAGACCCATCTCCTTCTGCTTTTATTGAGATATACGATGCAGTTGGTTTTCATATTACAATTTCAACTGTCTCCCATTCACTAAACCTTCCTTCCAGTCTTCATTCAGTATCTTCAGCTATGCAGCTCTTCCTTTTGTAACAAGGTGACCTCAAATGGCTCAAGCCAATGTGTTCTGAATTTCCTTGGATGCTTCATGAACTTGCTATCATATACCAATACCAAATCTCCTTGCGTAAAGGATTTCTTCTTGATATGTATGTCATGGTAGGACTTTTCTTGTTCCTTTTGTTTCTATGATGTTCACATTCCTAGGATCATCATCTTCATCGGCATTGATATTGTAACATCCTTGCAATTTCTGAAGAGGTGCAGTCCATTCATCCTATTCTCGTTCGATAGGGAGGTTAGGTGCCTCCTCAAAGAATTTTTTTCTTACAACTTGTAGAGCTTGATCTACTGAAGGGTATTGTCTTTCAAATAAAAATGTAGCTACAAATTTCTGAGTCATACCGTACCAATCTGAAGTGGTGAGTCACATTTCTTCTTGAAGATAACAATTGATAGGCATTATGTCCATAGTGTTGATGAACTTATGCACCTACTGTTCTTGAGGAATGTTGCTCCAGGCCTCCTCACAACCTCTCACATGGTCCTTCAGACAACTTTGACCTATGTATAAAACTTTGCATCCTTATACCTATTATGAAAATCACATTTCCATCAAAGTGTGACATTTCATCCAATCCGCAATGTTCCTTTTATGTGTCCCCCACCATCTTTCTGGTGTTGCTTTCAAAGCCTCATCCAATGCCAACAATCTCTGTTATACTGGTACATTTTTTTCAAAATCTAATAAGAATGTTTCTAACTGATTTAAACCATCAAATGTGGGCAGATTGCTTACTTCTGTGCCAATCCAGCTAACTTCCCTGGTCAATATAGCACACCTCCGTGCAAAAAATTCAGATATTTTGTTCTTCCAATTCTCCAGTGCTTCTTCTAAGTCCGATGAGCATGTGTTGTCACTTCACCAGCTTAAATTCCCATCTGTTGTAGGGTTAATGTAATCATGTTGTCTCGCTATCAATTTATATATATTCTCTAGCTCATATGCATGGTCTTCTTCTATGATGGGTTATGTGTATCTTCGACTTTCATCAGGATCCAGAGCTGCAATGACCCTAAGGCCATCACCTTCAAACATCATTCTTATTTTCTTTAAGTCAACAATAGTGGAATTGTTGAAATCCAAATCAATTCCTAATAACACAGGATAAGGACAACTATCATCAACTATATCAATCACCTCGAAGTCCACAAATGTCCTTACCCCGTCGATGTGCATAGGGGCATGCTCCAGTCTCCCAAAGGGGATTACTGCCTACTGATTAGCCATCCTAAGCCTAATAGGGGAACAAATTAACTTAGTTTTTCCCATCAGTTCCCAGGTTTGCTTCGTCATAACATTGAATTTTGATCCTAAGTCGAGGACCACATAATCTCCAATATGAGCATTAAGGTGTAGTTCCTTATTTGTTCTTCTCTTTTTGGATACTTGATGTACTTCTCTATTCAGTAGGGGGTCTACCTTCCCTGGTTCATATTGTCGGATCAAGTTTTGTAGTTCTTGTATGGCTCTTTCATCCTTAATCAAATCAATGAACATATACAAGAAACTAAAAAGCTTGCTTACCTCTTTTCTTTCTCCTGGTGATGCAGATTGATCAAATTCCAGGGGAAACCCACATTCTCTCACTTTTGGTTGTTCCTTTGATGAAGAAACATGATCTCCTCCAAATTATCTTCTTACTTCTTCAAACGTCTTCTTTTCTTTCCTCGGATCAAACTCGTGTGTCATCTTTGTAGCTCTTCTGACCCATGATTCTTCTGTGGTATTTGTTGGATTCACATTGTCTTCTCCTATAGCAGTGCCTCCTCTATTGTTAACGGTGACTCTAGGATCCTCTTTGTGAGGTTCTACTGAGATTAATTGTACTTGTGGGTTTCTTCCTCATCTCTCCTAAAGTTTGTCTAGCAACACAGGACAATCTTCAATAACATGTTCAAATTAGTTGCAGTAGCTGGAAGTGGTACAAGGGTTATAATAGTCCCTTGCCAAATTTTCTGGATGTGCACAATTATAATAAATCATTTGACCTCAACCTCGACCCATACCTCCTCCTCTTCCTCTTCCTCTGAATCCACCACGAGGGTTGAAGTTTCCTCTTCCTGGGGAGTTAAACTGTGTAGTATTTCCTTCATGTTGTACTTTGCCTTGAATTCTATATGTGTCTCTTGATATTTCATGCAAGGGGTCATAAGCCCTACAATATTTCTCATCATGCCCCACATATTTACAGAATGTGCAGTAAAGGTTGGTAGATGTCTGGACATATTTTTTCATGTAATAATATTCACCAGGGTGCTGTCGATTTCTACATACCTCGAACCAAGGTAGAGTAACCTGATTCAAAGGGCTCAAAGCTCCTGAAGCCAAGTACTCATGAAATAGAGGACAATGCTCCTTGTCATGGCCCTCTGATTTGCATCTAATACACCATATATCTTCTCTTTTATATTTTCCCTTATCTTTCTTAATATCTTCAACCTGCAACGATAAGATAGTTAGTTGACTCAAAATTTGACTCATACCTGATTTGGACTCTCCCATAGGGGATGATTCTAATTTCATGGTGATCCCCAATGCCTCGGCCTACAGAGCAATCTTCTGTTGCATCAGAGGGAATTTGATGTGTAGAAAGAGGGAAGCAATGAACCATTCTTTATTATGTTTGTCTGGAATCTGAAAACTCAAATGACCTATCAAGGTCTTAAACCTTTGATCAAACTCCCAAATAGGTTCAGCTACTCTCTGCATGATTTATTCCAACTCTGTAATTCACTGCAAATCCGAATTGGGTTTCTTGAATTCGGTAATCAACGCAGTCTTAATTTCATTTAGTGGTTTAGGCTATACAATTCCTTGGAAAAATTTCATGCACTATCTCAGTGCACGGTCTCTCAAGGTAGTACTAAACTGATCTCTCTTAATAGCTTCATCAGTGACATTCTTAATACTTCATACAGCTTCACATAAGAACCAATGTTGATTAGGATCTTCATATCCATCTCCCCTAAAGGTGGGTAACCTCATCTCATCTTCCATAGATATTCCTAGGGTTCTTGACTGAGTATGCACTGAACCACTTGTACCAGTTCTCTAGGTGCTCTAATAACTTAGGTTACTCTGGTTACTTAATGTTGCTAAAACAAAAAGAGGAGTAATAGTACTTACTTCAACAGTCTGTGTGGCTCTTGAAGTTTCTGACTCTTCTTAGCGAGGTTCTTCAGTCTTCCCTTCTTCTACCCTAGAAGACTCTAAATGTTCCTCATTCACCAACTCTTATTCTTATTTACTGTAGAACCCTTCATCTTGTGCCAGTGGCTCATGAACCTACTCAAACAGGTTCACCAAACGAACTTCTCTAAATGATCTCACACTACATGTGTGTCCAACCTCTATGTCATTGTCATTGTTTGAGTTCTTGAACATTATCTCTTTATTCCAACCGATTACTGTATATTCAAGATGTTCTTCTCATGCAATAGCATCTTGATCTGCAACTTTAGAAAATGTAAAAAACTTCCCCTAGGCCCCTTAAAGAAATATCTCTCTGCTTGTCTATATGATTCTACTATGTCAATAGAAAACTCAGTAATGTACCCTCCAATGGTACTATCAAACTAGTGATCACCTGCTCTTGACAGAGCGTTATCAACTCTCTTGACCTTCTTGATCAGCATCGACATCCAAACCACAGGAGGTCTGAGTCTGATTTCAAACTGGGTATCTGCTAATCTGGCTAGCCACTTGTATAGCTTCTAATGGATTCCTCCAAAGAATATATCGTGTATATTGGTAAATATATACCTTTCCAACCAGTCTTCTGTACTAATATTAGGGTTCTTTTTCTGAGCTTCAGCGGAGTCCTTTTCTTGTTATTCTATCCACTTATGAATCTATGTCTTTGATGAAAACCACCTTGACATTCCCTCAAGAAGATCCTAGTCCCGGCAACGGAACCATTTGTTGGCACAGGATCAGACCCAGGGTTTAGCTCTAATAGCGCACCAACAATCCCTAACTACTGGCCCTTTCGGTAACACCTACAAATAAGATGTAGTCTCACCTGAAGTAGAAATACGGGGTTGCAGGACACAGGTGTCTACAACCAGAGGAAATGCAAAGTGGGTCCAAAACAAAAACAACATAACATATAGATATTGTTTACCAACTCAAGCCTACTTCGCACAGTTATATCTCAGATCTACCACAATGATGCAATAACAGAGTAATCATAAGTCAAAAGAAGACAACATCAATCCCACAGAACAACAAGATATACATGGTTCACCCTCTCCCTAGGGATACAACCACATAATTGTGTTTCTTGATATTATAGGAAAACATACAGTTCTATATGCACTCTTAGCTTGCAGATCTCGCTCCTTCTCTCTCTCTTTATCTCTCCTCCCTGCACACCCACCTGCAAGGTTGATCTTCACACCCAGCTAAAGATCTTACAACACAGACTCTCTCTCAACAGAATACTTCTCTCTCTCAACAACAATAATCACTCATTACATACTCGAACCCAACCTAGGTCCTCTTGACCTTTATTTATACATTACAATGACTCTCAGACAACCTTAGGCTGAAACCTAGGTGTCAAAACCCTAAAATGTCAAAACCCTATGTCAACTTAACCCACGTTTTCAGGGCTTCGGCGACCTGTCTTTCGTTCTTTCCGGCGAGGTGCTCCAAAGCATCTATTGGTGGATTTTTTCACTTGCTAATTTGTTCATGATCCATATTCCTTGTTGATATGTCTTCCTCGGTCTTCTCGTTCAACAAATCACTTTTTATTACTTCGCTCCTTCTTTTTTGCTTCTTTAACCACTTTGACCCAATCTCAGTCAATGTGCTTTTTGTGTAGTTCATACTTCGTGCTTCTTTCCTTAATCTTTGCAACCTTCCATAACCAAGGGCCAACAAACTCATATTGAAGAATGAGTATATTTTATGAAAGGCAATTGAAAGGAGAATGAGACAGAAGGTTCAATATTTCCAAATATGCAACTGGTCATTTCATAAAGATGTAGGAACATGACCTCCAAGCCTCAGTGATCAATGCAACTATCAAATGTGGAATATTTCCAAAACAATTTTACTTTTGGAAAACATGTTTTGGATGATAAAGGTACATGACATACGTAAATACTAGGGCAGGTTGTAGATACTCCATTATGGTGTCTATGAAATAATGTGGAGGCATAGTTGGAGGTACAAAATCATGGAAAAAAAAATTGGTTGAGCCCTTACCAAAGGGGTAGTGTTATTAATGAACAGGGACACTCAAGGAGAGAGTGTTATGGAAAGGTCTATTAACAAAGTAATCAAATTATTTGAATGAAGACCAATAAGGTATGTTGTAGATTGAATTCTAGGTTCAATTATGAATAATAAAGGATCCAAGAAGTTGGTGTCTTGAGAAAGAAAGAGAGAATGCATATGGAACATTCATTATAATTAATCAGTACCATTCAAATTATGGAATAAGAAGTAGAGAAAGACATAGTCATTGCAACTAAATGTTGTATGAATCAAAAAAACAATGAAAAGTATAAAGAGCCATAGCATCTCTTGGTTGTTGGATTTGAATATTATATACCATAAGAGAACATCCAGAAAGGGTGTAGAAGATACTAGTATCTGGTTAAGATAGTTGTGGAGTCATGGCCATTGCAAATGGTTATTGAGTACAATCAACCAATAATGATAGGAATTAGAAGAATAAAGCAAGCCAATAGATAGATAATGACATCGACATGCATAGGGAGATAAGTTAATTTTCCTTCACCCCTAAATCTAAAAAAGGAAATTAAGTACTAATGATTGCAAAGCATGTTGAAAAAAAGAAAGTGATGGATGTTGGTAGGATAGAGAAAATATACCAAAGAAAAAGAGAATAAGGATCTCATGAGGTAACTTGTGACTCATGGGATGGGTGAATCATATTTGTGGGAAAGTGTACAAGTGATAGTAAGAGTTGCAAGCTATGAACTAACAACTTATGTATAAATAATTTAGATCAGTACATCCACCAGTGATATCAAAGTGCACAAAAAAATCATGGTACAAAGTGTTAAGAATTCATCTAAAGAAATAATGGACTTTCAATTACTTTAAAAGGTGCCAATGGAGAAATAAAACAATCCAATGTGTGCATATTGGTCCTAGAAGATACAATTAGACTTCACAGAGAATTACTCAATGAAGTCAAGAGAATTTCAGAATTAGACAAGGTCCATGGATAGCTAGAGATAATCACATGAGATGCCATAATATGGATGATTAAGTTGGTTGGAAGATATTAAAACACTAAGGGAATGATTCTATAACTACATGAACATGATTGATGAGAGATGAAGGTAGAGAATGTTGAGTACATTCCAAGTGTGAAAAATAATAATAAACCAAAGAAGAACATAAGAAGTGTAGTGATTTCCAGAATGGAAATATTAAGAAGGCATATGAGAAGAAAAGTATATCTACACTAGGAATTGTTTGCAAAAGAGACTAAATTTGCAAAGAGACCATATGAATATGGAACAAGATTAGTTGTAATTCTATGAAATGATGCAAGGTCTAGTTGAAGTTGCAGTTGGGTGCAAAATAGAGTAGACTCTAGAGGAGTCTATATGAAGATTAAAAAGGATATAAATGCAACATTAAAATGTGATGGAATTTTGGTTAATGAAGTCAATATTGAGGCTAGATTGACCAAATAACAAGAGAGTATTTAATAAGATTGTAATAGCAATATTAAGATAGAGTAATATAAATTACCACACCATAATTTATTAAAAGTTCAGGCAAGGTAAAGTTGGGGCAAGATTGCCTAAGTAAAGGTAGAAGCTAATGAGGTTGCGGTAATAGTATGATATATTGGCTGAAAATAAAGTGCTCAAAAAAGGGAGAAAAAATGCTAGAGAATCAAAGTAAAAGAAAAAAATGTGCAAGAATACAGTGGGATTTGAGGATAGCCAAAGATAACAAAGGAAGATGGAAAATGATAAAGGAAGACAATGTAATTGTTGTAGCAGCAATGATAAATATGGCCAGCAAGGAAGCCATGCTGTCAAGGGGGAATTTATTTACTAATCTCTTTCTATTTTGATATATCTCTTAATATTGAAAGATATATTATATGTTGATATTTTTAAAGCATATGATTGTTGGAATTACAAGAGATTAGATAGCTAGAATGTATATGCACTAGTAGGCATGTTGAGAGTGAATTCTTGGTGCATATCGATATGATTTAGTCATATGGAAATGTTTGGGAATATATATTACATGCTTATAGAGTAAGAGTATTCTATTTTTCTATATTAAATGAAGATATTATGATGATTAAATGTGGCTAATAATGGATTATGTAACCAGGAAAACATTGACAACATGGTTGTAAATACTAATGATGCTACTGCATGTGACAATCGACCAAATGAAGAAAATATGAGGATAATAAAAATGTTACCAAGATGTTAGTGATGGATCATGTGAACCTCTACAAGACACCAACTAATTAGGTAGCACCCAATAAATTGATGGTATCCATGCAAATATGGATTTAGTATTTTATATTGTGAAAACACTAAAGGGAATTTAGGTAAGAATTCCCTTAGTTAGGAGTTGATATATAAATTGATATATTTGAATGCTTTATGGGCATGACACTCCACTTCATGTGGTAAAGGAAGGAAATTTTGGATATATAAAAGGAATTTTAATCTTTGAATGCATTCATATGAAATAAATGGCATATCATGTTGTTGGAAATATAACTGAGAGGGGGGGGGGTGTGAATCAATTATATATATATATAAGCTTGAAAAATTTTCCTGTGATTCTTATTCTTTATAGATTATTATTTAATGTATTGTTGATAACTTAACATGCATATATATACAATGATCAATCACACAGAATACACAGAGACACTGATTTTCCTGAGGAAACCCATAAAGGGTAAAAACCTCTTCTAGTTGATATGATAAGTAATCTTTACATTCTGTACATTATCATACTTATGAGATCCAACTCATTGTGAGGCTACCACTTCTATTTTGCAAGCTGCAACTTGTTGAGAGCACCAACTCTCTGGATTTTCTAGCACCTACTAGAAGGAAGCAACAATTCCCTAAGTGTTCCAACACCAACTGGATGGAAGCACCAACTTCCATTCACACAGACACTAACTTGTATAACAGAGAAAAACAGTTCTCCCTTTCACCACCCTGCCACCCTGGTTTTTCTGGCTGCAACCAGATGGAAGCTACAAATCCCTGTGTTCAGGCACCCACTTGAACCTCTAAGGACAATAGTCCTCCCTACCACCTCCCTACCACCCTGATTATAAATATTTGCTACTGAAACTTATTACAGTGATATAATGTTCATTAATGTCTTACTAGTCTCATCATTGTTCTGCTACATTGCCCTACTCTGCCTGCATCAATGTCTTCCTTCTTGCATCCTCTTGATCTTTCTGATCTTCTGCTCTCTCTCTGCATGCACACCTAGGATTTCTCTTTCACTATCTCTGATATACTTCTATGTTCCTTGCATCTATTGTTCTTTATGCTCTACATCTTCTTTCCAGTCTATGCGTTGTGCCTCTTCTGTGTGTTTCATCTCCTTCCCACATCAGGCTATTTCCTATGTGAAATTACTCTCCACAGAAGAAACCTTCACTTATCTGTTATGTTTATATTTATAATGCCAATTCCTCTACTAGATCATATAACTAACTATTTGTCCCCTCTGGTGGTTACGCTGAGTCTTATCTTCATCCATGGCCGTTATGTTGAGGTTCCTTAGCCTCTCTAGCAGTTGAGACTCTTCGTCTTCTCTAGCGTTACCAAATATCGTCATCATCAGTGGGTGTTATGCTGAGATTCCTTAGATTCTCTAGTAGTCGAGACTCTTTGTCCTCTCTGTCACAGTTGAGCTTATCCTCTTTTTTTCAGCTACAGACTTCAACACTTTCCCATCTGTCAATTGTCTCTTTGAACAGTCTTCATTCCACTAGCAGATTCCTCGAGACTCTTCAGATCTTATGGTGATCACTCTACAACTCCTCGAATTCTCTGGCAGACACCATCACTTCATTCTGGAAGTTACAACCAGTCAAGTATGGCTTCTTTGGTTGTTGGAGACTTTAAACGATTGATATCTTGCTGGAAGGAGAAACCAAAGATCAACGGTTCATCGTGAACTATCCCCATGTGAACTGGCACCAAGCACAAGATGCCTCTCCAAGTGACCACTAGCTATGACCAAGCACTTATTCAATAGGGCACTTGGTGATCTCGACGATATCCAATGTCGAGCCCAGTGACATGCTAGCTCCTCCCTTAATCCTTTGACGATGTGACATTGGTTGTGAGCAAGGGCCAAGCAAGAAGGGTGCGTCATGATTTTTCATATCACGAACTCCTATTGTGAGTTGCCTCATATCTCCCAACTCACAATCTCCAAAATGGAGCTTAGCAGTGTGCTAGCTCCTTCCCCTTATGTAACCACCGACGGTGACCACAGCTTAACCCGAAACTGCATTTCACAATTTTGCATTTTGGGGATTCTCCCGTGAGTCCCTTGACTCTTACAACTTTTGGTACCCGAAATGGAGCCTATCTACACTATCTCCTTCCATTCCCATGACCACTGGTGGTGACCACAGCGTAACTCGAAACTACATTTCACAATTTCACATTTCATGGATTCTCTTGTGAGTCCCTTGACTCCTCCAACTTCCAGTACCCGAAATGGAGCTTGGTTGCTCTAGCTCCTCGCTCTAAATCCTGACAATGTGACCATGAGTTATGACCACTCTCCAATCAATCGAGCGCTTCATTCTCCAGATCAACGGTCCACAACATTTTGTGATCCATTGACTATGATCATGTCGCGACTTCGTATATCGCGAGTTCCCTCAACACTGCCTTTGACTTTCCTGATTTGTAGGTCAGTGAAATCCCAATTGCTCGCCACGTGTCCTCTGGCTCCAAAGGCTAGGATCATCTCACGACCTTCCATATAGCGAGTTCCATCAAATCCTTCCTTTGGAATTCCAAATCTGTGAAAACATCGAAATGGATCCATATTAGATCAACGATCGAGATTTTTCATTGATCCAACAACTATCCTCTGCCCCGAGACTTCCTATGGGACTTTGGGGAGGTGATGAAGCTAAAAATATTGAAAATAAACTCCCGAAATGATGTCACTCGATGACGTGTCGTGACCCTAGTGGCTACCATGTGTCACTCAGAATTGTGATTTCCAGTGGCATGAATTGTCGAATCAACTTGACACTTGTCCTTGTATGATTGCACCATGTGTCCTTGATGACATAGGTTGAAACCTGTCCTTGATGACGTGGTTTGCCACATTCACCTCCTGGATCTGACAACCCATATTAGTCCTCAATCCAACAGCTCAGATCATATCGTGATTTCGCATATCGCGAGTTCGAAAGGTTAGATCACCTCCTTCCTCTAACCTTTCAGTCAGGGAAATGAATATATTTAGCCACGTGTCCTACCTAAATGGATGTCCAATATTCCTTCACAACTTTGGAGTGTTGAATGACTCCTAGGCTTATACTTCTTGCAGCTCCGTTGGATCTAACGGTTGCTAGTCCTTCGTATTTTCTCAAGATTTGACGACCCAAATCTTATCGCGACTTCAAGTTTTGTGAAGTTGGAGGAATGCTCACCTCCATTCTCCCAATTTGTGATTCTGTGATACTACTCATCTGCTGCCACATGTCCTCAATGATGGATGGTCCTCCTACTTTCGGGACTTTGTAAGCCCACTTCACCTTGCACTTAAAGTTTGTGCATGTTCTCCTGGATCCAATGACGGTCAATCTTTGTGCTCATATCTAACGCCCAAGATCTATTCTCCATCTGCACGCTCTTGTCTGGACTTATGAACCATCTCCTGCCATCATTGTTTTTGTTCTTCCTTGCTTTCTTGTTTGCCATCATTTTTCTTGTCATCAATGAAAAGCGCACTCCCAATTGTAAACCTGCGAATGCCATTGTTGTGCTTGCCTGTAACCATACCATCGTCATTTTTATTCTTTCCATCAATGACAAGCATGCTGTACCTATAAACATGCCAACAATATCCCCCTTTGGAATTTATGGAAACCCTGAATGGATGCACCCACTCCTTTTCTCCCCCTTTGACATCAATGTTAAAGTAAACATGCTCCCCCTGAGTTGTTGCAGTATTTGTCGGAGGTATTAGATATTCAACCAACACATACTCCCCGTGACAGGATGGAATCTCTTATTTGAGTCCTGTAGATTATTTGTATCTAAAACCAGAGTCTTCTCCTTCTGATTCTTGGACCTGTTCACCGTCAGCTTCCATTGTATCCTCTGTAGAATAATCAATATTGCTCACCTCTCTTACTGAGACTCCTTCATCAATTGTTTCTTGTCATAACTGAATGACTCCCCCTGTCACTCTTCTTTCTCTGCTTCTGAACATTCTCCCCCTTTGTTTCTAAAATATTATCTTTCCCTGACAGAGTATCTCCTCTTGTTATCTCTACAGGATGTCATGTATATCATTTTGTACATCAAAATGTTGTTGCTGCAGATACTGCTGTCCTACTGGAACACTATGCAATTGTAGCTTGTACTTCTCAAACAACCCTTGGATCTTCCCATAGATTCTCATCGATATTTATTACTGCAAATTCATTTTTCTTCCATGATTCTTACAACCCAAGGCTTTTATGACCATATTCATCACAAGAGAAAAACACTACAAACACTCTCATACCTACTTTTCCTTTTTACAAATGAAGGACCTATATCAAGTTTCTTAGGAGCACTGATTTCTACCTTGTTGTATCCAATATTGGATTTATCATTTGGTGATCTCTAACCATTCAATATCTTATCCACGGCCATGGAGTTGTTCAAGAACTTGATTTGGGTGTTTGACTTCTCAACCTTCAAAACTTTTTCTTCCAGCTTATGACATGATTCTTCTTCTACTTCTTCAGTGGGATAAATGTTAACAAAACATTCTTTTGTTGTACCTGAGCCTTCTTCTTTAATTTCATGGGAGGATTCAATATCAACCTCATTATGTGTCCTTATGCCTTTAGCCACCACTTGTCCTGAGTTTACATTTACCTTACACTCTTTGGACATGAACACCTCTTCACTGCCTCTGTCACAGTTTTGACTTGTACTGAGAAAATTATGTTTTAGACCATCCACAAGCAGAACATCCTAGGAATTTCCTTTTTCATTACTCAAACTCACCATCCCTTTATCCTTGACTTTACCTGGTTCATCATTTTCAAAGATCACATTTCCTTTTTTTCTTTTTCTTATAGGTAGAATCTTATCCTTTTCTCTATTCATGTACTTGGAACATCCACTGTCTATATTCCAAGATTCCTTTTCTTGTTGAGTTGAAAGTACCACATTTTTCACTATATTTACTTTTCCATGTGTTGGCCTTTCTAGCTAAGAGATTTATCCTTGGATTTGCTTTGTAATTCTTCAGGTGGCAGTTTGCAACATTGTGGCCGAAGTTATGACAGTTGTAGCATTCAATCTCATTGTTCAATAGGTCAAAATGATTGTTGTAGTGTTGTCTACTCATTGACTGTTTATTATTTCTTGACCTCCTCAGTTGCATGTCTTTAAACTTAATTTGACAATTTGCAATCTGTGATGGTTTGTTACTTGGTTGTATCATTCTTTGTTGTGGTGGATATTTATTCCTTGGAAATATTAATTGCTCATGTCTAAATCTTAAGGAACAATTTACACCTGTGTGGCCAAAGTTAGAACAGTAGAAACAATATCCCTAGAAAAAATATTTGTACCTTGAAAATGGTTGTCTTCTTTGAGCAGGTCGATTTCTTCCATGCTGATGATTTCCATGAGCAGGGAGAGTATTATTTCTTTGTTCTGTAGATTCAGTTCTAGCACCTTTTTCTTTACTCCTCATGGGTGAATGATTATCTTCCTTTGTTTCTGCAAGTTTGTTGTTGTCATTGGTTGTAGATTTGACAAATGTGATGAAGTATTTGTTGCTTGGTTGACCACAAATTGATCCCTCTTTATAAACCAAACCAGTTTTCAACTTTGGATTCCTTTGTTAATTCATAATGGTGGCTAATCCTTCTGAGGCTTTGATACTTGACAGATTTAGATGATACAAGGCTTTAAACTTCTCCAACTCTTTCTTAGTTTTCACTACTTCTTCTTCCAGAGATTCACATCTTGCCTTCTTCTCCGTTAATTGTTGTTTCAGAATTTCCTCTATTTTATTTGCCTCTTCTAATTCCACTTTTAGTAGGGCAAAGTCTTCATCATGTTTTTTACTGCCTTTCTTGAACTGTATCAACAATTGTTTTTGCTTTCTCTTCTTAAGTCTGAGTCTGTCAATCTCTTCCAAGGCGTTGATCAACTATCCTTTCAAGTCAACCATGGCTTCTTCATTATTAGCATCACTTCCTGTGATTTCATTATGATAATGCTCTTTGACCATAAGAATGAAGTCATTTACCTTATCTTCACATGAAGAGTCAATATCAATTTCTTCTAAAGAGTAATCATTGTTTACACATAAACTTTTCTTTTTATCAAATATTTTGCATTTGTACTTATCTTCACCTTCAGAGCTCTGGTCCTTATTCTTGTGTAGACACTTATTTGCAAAATGAACTATCTTACCACAATTGAAATATTTGAAGGGAATCTTACCTTTGTATTTGCCTGATCCTTTCGTCAGTATTCTCACAAAACTTGTTTCAATCTCATCTATATCGAAGTCTTTGTTTTTCTCTACTTTAAAATATGCTTTTCTAGTGGTAGATTTATCTTTAATAATCCCCATTTCATAAAAAGTTAGATTTCCTAGGAGTTGATCAATAAACAAATTCTTAAGATCATTTAGTTCTTCTATTGTAGAAACTTTTGGATTGAATCTATCAGGAAGAGATCTTAATATTTTCTGGATTAGAAAAGAATCAGCTATCATTTCACCTAGCCCTTTAATAATGTTGACAAGTCCTTCTATACGTAAAAAGTACTTATTGATAGTTTCGTATTCATCCATATTTAAATGCTCAAACTTCAGTCTATGAATCTGAAGTTTTGCGTCTTTCACTTTTTCATCACCTTCATAACTGCTTATCAGCTTGTCCCACATAACTTTTGTTGAATCACAGTGCATGACTTTGACAAACTCGGCTTCAACAAGTCCACTGAGGATGGAATTCATTTCGTTTGCATTAAAGATAAACTCCATCTTATCATCTTTTGAGGCCAAGACTACAGGCTTCACATATCCCGTTGCAACGACATCCCAAACATCACCACCCAATGACATTAAATGTGTTCTCATCCTTATTTTCCAGAAGGCAAAGTTTGTTCCATCAAATAGAGGGGTTCTATTAGTTGAACCTCCATCATGACTTGTCATGTTCAAGCTTATG
>JASDQU010109484.1:67286-77375 GCA_032191745.1 Picea mariana
TATCTTATCCAGGGTCATGGAGTTATTCAAGAACTTGATTTGGTTGTTTGACTTCTCAACCTTCAAAAATTTTGCTTCTGGCTTATGACATGATTCTTCTTCTACTTCTTCAATGGGATAAATGTTAACAGAACATTCTTTTGTTGTACCTAAGCCTTCTTCTTTAATTTCATGGGAGGATTCAATATCAACCTCATTATTTGTCCTTATGCCTTTAGCCATCACTTGTCCTGAGTTTACATTTACCTTACACTCTTTGGACGTGAACACCTCTTCACTGCCTCTGTCATAGTTTTGACTTGTACTGAGAAAATTATGTTTCAAACCATCCACATGCAGAACATCCTAGGAATTTCCTTTTCCATTACTCAAACTCACCATCCCTTAACCTTGACTTTACCTAGTTCATCATTTTCAAAGATCACATTTCCTTTTTTTCTTTTTCTTATTGGTAGAATCTTATCCTTTTCTCTAGTCATGTACTTGGAACATCCACTGTCTATATTCCAAGATTCCTTTACTTGTGATGCAGGAGCATCTCTCCACGTCATCCAGCCAGCCAGCCAGCCACGTTGAGCGTGTGCATTCAAAGCTGAAGAGAGAGGCGCAGTCCTCATTTAAATCTGAATTGAATGTAATTAAATGTTGTAGGCTGGTGAGCCATAGAACCGTGCCTTTGCGTAGGCTTTAGATAAGATCGGCCTTAAATGTTTGTATGGCTGAGATCTAGATCCGATTCAGGACTAGACAACTATTCAATGTAATTGAATAGGGTAGGTAGGTTGGAGGGAAGCACTCGAAGAGCCCCCTCAGGTAAAAGAGATTTTTAGTATCTCGTTTTGTAGTAAGTCGAGTAAGTTGTGTTGTAGGATAGAATCTACGTGTAGAGAGTAGAAGAGAGAAGAGCCAAGACCTTGTTACAGGCCGTGCTCAGGAACACATTATAAATACAGGCATTTTCCATATTTAATACAAAGAGCAGTTTTTCCTGCATTATTCTGTGTTGAATGGATGTCTGGGAGTGTTCTTTATACGTTGTGAATGTATGCTAGGAATTTGCAGGTTGTTTTGATTTCAGGTGAAGGTCTTTGAGGCTTCACACCAGGAGGGTGTGACAGAACACTGTGGGTTCTAATAGCCATGCACAGAGGATGCATTTCCGAATACTACAGGTTCAGACAAAGATGTGTTGCAACACAAGAGCTGAAATCAACAACTCAGGGAAGACCTCAAGGTTGTTGAACACCTTGGAGGCAAGACTATGTATGAGAGACACAGTTGCGGACAGAACTTAGCTGTGAGTTTTGTAGAGCTCTACCAAGTGGGCATAGAGCACAGGCACAAGGTGCAGTTGGAGGAACTCTGTTGTGAGTTCAGACATAAGCCAGAATCACTGAGGATTCTGTGAAGCTCTGCCAGGTGGGCATTGAGCCAGTGCAAGGAGTGCACAAAGATAGGACTCTGCTGTGAGTTTGGAGAAGAACCAGAATCACTGAGGATTCCGAGATCTCTGCCAGGTGGGCATCAAGTGAGTGCATAGGTGCACAGGAGAAGGAGACAAAACTACTGGAAGTTTTGAAAAAGATACTCTGCCAGGAGGGCATAGAGACATTGTGCAGACAGAGGAGAAGAGAACTCTTTGAGTTTTGTAATTAAAGGAAGAATCCACTAAGGGATCTTCGCGGGGTTACTAAATACCCAGAAGCACTCAGCAAGAGGTTACTTGAGGCAGAGGATAGCCAAGAGGGCATCCAAACATTCTCCATCTGCAGGAGAAGTTAGAAGGATAAAATACCTTAGGGGTTTGAGTGTTGAGTAGCTCAAGAGAGATAGCATTGTGGGTGCATGAAGACTCTGTAGAGGTGCAGAAGTCAAAAGAATCCCTTGGGGATTTGAGAGCAAAGCTCAGGAGGAACAGCGTTATTGAGAACGGAGGTGAGACCTCAAGCAAGTTCGCAGAGGAGAAAGGGAGCAAAAGTCGAGGACTTTGGAACTTGGAATTTTTCCAAGTGCAGTGAGTAAGTGTGCAAGCTCAGTAGGGAGCACAGTAGTCATCAGATCGGCTGGAGAAGGAGATCTGGACCATTGGTTTCTATGTCCAGGAGAAGCTCAGGAGAATCCTACAGAAGGAAGAGATCGTGAGCCGTTGGATCTCATTCAGAAATCCTATCAGTCATCAAATCGGACAGGAGGTGCATGGGGTTTAACCCTTCTCACGCTAGGTAGAAGTCTCGACAGTCATCGAGATATCGACGTTCATGAAATCAGGAGTCTCGAGGACAGGAGATCGGGGATTTCCATAGTAAAAGTCCTGGGAACTGATCTGAGTCATCCATTAGTGGAGACACGTGGTGGAGATCGAGGCGTCAGGAGTCAGGATATCGACATTCCCATGGATAGGAGATCGGGTAAGTCCACCTTGGAAAACTCCGACACAAATCTGGGCCGTCCATCTGAGGGTGGACGCGTGTCACGCGATCGTCCATTCCGAAGATCCCGGCACTAGGCATCGGGATATCGACACTTGGGAAATCGAAGTTCCTGAGGTCGTGAAAGTTGGGACATCAGAAGTCTCGAAACCTCGATGAGGAATTTGAACCGTCTATTCTTGGGATGTGTGGCAGCAATCGGAGCCATCGGGGAAAGTCCCAACAGGAAGTCATCTATCGGCATTTTGGTCATCGGGATATCGGGAATCCTGGTGACAAGAGGTTTGGGCATTTCAGAATCGTGAAGTCCGAAACCCCGACAAGGAGGAAGGAGCCATCGTGGGGCCAGATGTCAGCATATCAGAGAATTGGGATTCGAGGGATCGACAATCCCGTGGGCAAATGCATTTCAGCATTTGAAACCCCGAAGCCCCAATGGGTGGTATGACTGCGGTCATATAGAGGGAGGTCGTATGGACCAAAAGGTCTAGCCCAGGGGACTAGCGGAAGTTGATGTCATATCGGGATATCGGGGATTTTGAGGACAAAATGTTTATGCATTTCGACATTGCGATGTTTGAAATCCTGATGGGAGACAAGGCTGCGGTCTTGTGAGATAGTGGTCACGTGGGCCAGGAGTCTAGCCTGGAGGGCTAATCGAAGTTGGAGTACATCAAGATTTGGAAGCCTAAAGCCCTGAAAGAAGGATAAGGCTGTGGTCTTATGAATTAGCAGTCACATGGACCAGAGCATAGCCAGGAGGGATAACGTGTAAAGGGTGCATATCGATGAAATTGCTCATCAAATATCGGGAATTCAAGAGGACAGGAACTCTTGACGTCGGGGATTTTGAAACCCTGAAACCTGAAATTGTCATCAGGGAAAGAGCACGGTCATGTGCAGAGATCCGTGTGGATGAAATAAGGACCCGTGGATCTGGTTTTTCACAGGGATTCCATTGGGAGTCCAAAGAGCCGCTTCGGCTCAGAAGGGAACACTGAACGATCCTTAAAAACCGGGAGGTCAGGCGCAAAGACCCTATGGGGTATGTAGGAGCATCGCGTGCATCAAGTGGTATCATAGCGGGAACTTCACTTGTATATTTCAGGTGAAGCAAGAAGACAACAAAAGACAGAGCACTGGGGAATCTGTAAGGATTGTTCGCAGGTGGGTAACAGTCCATTGGCAGTCGGGAGGACTGTAGGATGAAGCTGGTAACACTCTTAGTGCAGAGTGACAGCATCAGGTTTTCTAGGAAAGAAAACAAAGATAGCACCATAGTTACTGAAGACCATAGGCATGCTAGGAGGAAGAGCAAGGCAGAAAAGATTGCAGAAATGGATAAAGAGATCTATGAATTAAAGGTAGACATAGAGAAGCTCGAACTACAGATGCGGCAGGATAAGAGGTCGAGATAGATGCGTGAATGGCCCATGAGGAAGCCAAAAACAAAATGGCCAGTCAAGGAGTTGAAGGTCAGAGGGCAGCGCAGTCTGTTAAGAGGATGGTTGAGGTATGCAAAAAACCTTAATGGACCTGAAGAAATGGTTCAAATATGTGAACCAGAGACTGGGATAGGTCTCAGTGAAATGGGATCATTCGAAGATCTCAAGCACTGCCAGGAGGGCAGAGAAGAAATTCCAGTTTTCCAGGTGGGCAACGAGTTGAGATCACTGCAAGATCTCAGAGACTATCATGAGGACAGCTAGGGAATTTCACATTGCCAGTTGGGCAATGATATGAGGTCGCTGCGGGATCTCGAAGACTGCCAGGAGGGAAGTGGGAGCATCTTAAACTGCCAGGAGGGCAGAGATGAGCATTCGAGACTATCTGAAGGTCTCGTGGACTCAGAGAAGAGTTCAATTCAACAAGGATTGCTGATGAAGATGGGATCGATTGATCTCATAGTCTTCCAGGAGAGCAGTGGAAGCATCCCATATTGCCAAGTGGGCAGGGATGAGCAGGTGAGTTTTGATTAGCCAGAGGAATTGACAAAGTAGGTGAGCTCAAAGATGGATTTAGATCAGCATGTGCAGCTGATAGAGGAGGAAGATATGAGAGATCTTATAATGATTGAGGGAATTGGAGTATTCCTACCATTTGCCCAAGAGGAGGCAGAAGTCTGCATTGTGAATGATGGTGCAACAACAACAGCAGAACAGTCAGTTGTGAGTGTCAGGAAAGAAGAGGAATTGGAGCAGACTTTGGAATCTGCCCAAGAAGAAGTAGAAGAGGATGATGAGCATTCATAAGAATGGCTCAATATTTTCAGCCAGGAAGCTAAAAATACTACAACAGGGGAGTTTGCAGCAGGAGAAGGAGGAGAAGCAGACAGCATTTTCTTTGCTGATCTGTGGGAATAGATTGAAGCCCTAGAAGAGAGGGTGAAAGTGTAGGGCGTGCACATCCAATAGGTGAAGTTGGAGACTGATGAAGAAGGCATGGGAGATCCTGAGAATCTGCCCATGTGCCAAAAGTTTTTGCAGCTGAGGAGACTACATGAACAGAGCCAGCCACTGGAGCAGCTGGATGAAGTGATAGAAGAGATCAGAAGGATGTTGGGGTCAGCAGAAACTTCTAGCAAGGAGAGGCTGAGCAGAAGAGAAGCAGCAGCAGCAGCAACGCAGAAGCAGTAGCAGNTGAAGAGAGAGGCGCAGTCCTCATTTAAATCTGAATTGAATGTAATTAAATGTTGTAGGCTGGTGAGCCATAGAGTCGTGCCTTTGCGCATGCTATAGATAAGATCGGCCTTAAATGTTTGTATGGCTAAGATCTAGATCTGATTCTAGACTAGACAGCTATTCAATGTAATTGAATAGGGTAGGTAGGTTGGAGGGAAGTGCTCGAAGAGCCCCCTCAGGTAAAAGAGATTTTTAGTATCTCATTTTGTAGTAAGTTGAGTAAGTTGTGCTGTAGGATAGAATCTGCATGTAGAGAGTAGAAGAGAGAAGAGTCGAGACCTTGTTACAGGCCATGCTCAGGAACACATTGTAAATATAGGCATTTTCCATATTTAATACAAAGAGTAGTTTTTCCTGCATTATTCTGTGTTGAATGGATGTATGTGAGTGTTCTTTATACGCTGTGAATGTAAACTAGGAATTTGCAGGTTGTTTTGATTTTAGGTGAAGGTCTTTGAGGCTTCACACCAAGAGGGTGTGACAGAACACTACGGGTTCTGATAGCCATGCACAGAGGATGCATTTCTGAATACTGCAGGTTCAGACAAAGATGTGTTGTGGCACAAGAGCTGAAATCAACAACTCAGGGAAGACCTCAAGGTTGTTGAACACCTTGGAGGCAAGGCTATGTATGAGAGACACAGTTGCGGACAGAACTTAGCTGTGAGTTTTGTAGAGCTCTGCCAAGTGGGCATTGAGCACAAGCACAATGTGCAGTTGGAGGAACTCTATTGTGAGTTCAGACGGAAGCCAGAATCACTGAGGATTCTGTGAAGCTCTACCAGGTGGGCATTGAGCCAGTGCAAGGAGTGCACAAAGATAGGACTCTGCTGTGAGTTTGGAGAAGAACCAGAATCACTGAGGATTCTGAGAGCTCTTCCAGGTGGGCATCGAGCGAGTGCATAGGTGCACAGGAAAAGGAGACAGAACTGCTGGAAGTTCTAAAAAAGATACTCTGCCAGGAGGGCATAGAGACACTGTGCAGACATAGGATAAGAGAACTCTTTGAGTTCTGTAATTAAAGGAAGAATCCACTAAGGGATCTTTGCGGAGTTACTGAATACCCAGAAGCACTCAGCAAGAGGTTGCTTGAGGCAGAGGATAGCCAGGAGGGTGTCCAAACATTCTCCATCTGCAGGAGAAGGTAGAAGGATAAAATCCCTTAGGGGTCTGAGTGTTGAGTATCTCAAGAGAGATAGCACTGTGGGTGCGTGAAAACTCTGCAGAGGCACAGAAGTCAAAAGAATCCCTTGGGGATTCGAGAGCAAAGCTCAGGAGGAACAACGTTATTGAGAATGTAGGTGAGAACTCAAGCAAAGGAGTTCGCAGAGGAGAAAGGGAGCAAAGGTTGAGGCCTTTGGAACTTGGAATTTTTCCAAGTGCAGTGAGTAAGTGTGCAAACTCAACAGGGAGAACAGTAGTCGTCAGATCGGCTGGAGAAGGAGATCTGGACCATTGGTTTCTACGTCCAGGAGAAGCTTAGGAGAAGCCTACAGAAGGGAGAGATCGTGAGTCATTGAATCTCATTCAGAAATCTTGTCAGTCGTCAGATTGGATAGAAGGTGCATGGGGTTTAACCCTTCTCATGCCAGGCAGAAGTCCCGACATTCATCGGGATATCGGCATTCGTGAAATCGGGAGTCTCGAGGACAGGAGATCGGGGATTTCCATAGTAAAAGTCTCGGGAACTGATCTGAGCCGTCCATTAGTGGAGACACATGGCGGAGATCGAGGTGTCAGGAGTCGGGATATCGGCATTCCCATGGATAGGAGATCGGGTAAGTCCACCTTGGAAAATCCCGACACAAATCTGGGCCGTCCATCTGAGAGAGGATGCATGTCACGCGATCGTCCATTCCAGAGATCCAGGCACTAGGCATTAGGATATCGGCACTTGGGAAATCGGAGTTCCTGAGGTCGTGAAAGTTGGGACATCAGAAGTCTCGAAACCGCGAGGAGGAATTTGAACCGTCCAATCTTGGGACGCGTGGCAGCAATCGAAGCCATCGGGGAAAGTCCCGACAGGAAGTTGTCCATCGGCATTTTGGTCATTGAGATATCGGGAATCCTAGTGACAATAGGTTTGGGCATTTCAGAATCCCAAAACCCCAACAAGGAGGAAGGAGCCATCGTGGGGCCAACTGTCAGCATATCGAAGAATCAGGATTCGAGGGATCGGCAATCCCGTGGGAAAATGCATTTCAGCATTTGAAACCCCAAAGCCCCGATAGGTGGTATGACTGCAGTCATATAGAGGGAGGTCGTATGGACCAAAAGGTCTATCCCAGGGGACTAGCAGAAGATGACGTCATATCGGGATATCGGGGATTCCAAGGACAAAATGTTTATGCATTTCAACATTGTGATGTTTGAAATCTCGATGGGAGACAAGGCTACGGTCTTGTGAGATAGTGGTCACATAGGCCAGGAGTCTAGCCTGGAGGGCTAAAGAAAGTTGGAGTACATCGGGATTTTGAAGCCCAAAGCCCCGAAAGAAGGATAAGGCTGCGGTCTTATGAATTAGCGTTCACATGGACCAGAGCATAGCCAAGAGGGCTAATGCGTAAAGGGTGCGTATCGATGAAATTTCTCATCGGAGATCAGGGATTCAAGAGGACAGGAACTCTTGACGTCGGGGATTTTGAAACCTCGAAACCCAAAATTGTCATCAGGGAAAGAGCACGGTCATGTGCAGAGAGTCGTGTGGATGAAATAAGGACCTGTGAATAGGGTTTTTCACAGGGATTCCATTGGGAGTCCAAAGAGCCGCTTCGTCTCAAAAGGGAACACTGAGCGATCCTTAAAGATCAGGAGGTCAAGTGCAAAGACCCTGCGGGGTATGTAGGAGCGTCGCATGCATCATCTTGTTGAGTTGAAATTACTAGACCACATTTTTCACTATATTTACTTTTCCATGTGTTGGTCTTTCTAGCTAAGAGCTTTATCCTTGGATTTGCTTTGTAATTCTTCAGGTGGCAGTTTGTAGCATTGTGGCCGAAGTTATGATAGTTGTAGAATTCAATCTCATTGTTCAATAGGTCAAAATGATTGTTGCAGTGTTGTCTACTCATTGACTGTTTATTATTTCTTGACCTCCTCAGTTGCATGTCTTTAAACTTAATTTGACAATTTGTAATCTGTGATGGTTTGTTACTTGGTTGTCTCATTCTTTGTTGTGGTGGATATTTATTCCTTGGAAATCTTAATTGCTCATGTCTAAATCTTAAGGAACAATTTACACCTGTGTGGCCAAAGTTAGAACAGTAGAAACAATATCCCTAGAAAAAATATTTGTACCTTGAAAATGGTTGTCTTCTTTGAGCAGGTCGATTTCTTCCATGCTGATGATTTCCATGAGTAGGGAGAGTATTATTTCTTTGTTCTATACATTCAGTTCTGGCACCTTTTTCTTTACTCCTCGTGGGTGAATGATTATCTTCCTTTGTTTCTATAGGTTTGTTGTTGTCATTGGTTGTAGATTTGACAAATGTGATGAAGTCTTTGTTGCTTGGTTGACCACAACTTGATCCCTCTTTATAAACCAAACCAGTTTTCAACTTTGGATTCCTTTGTTGATTCAGAATGGTGGCTAATCCTTTTGAGGCTTTGATACTTGACAGATTCGGATGATACAAGGCTTGAAACTTCTCCAACTCTTTCTTAGTTTTTACTACTTCTTCTTCCATAGATTCACATCTTGCCTTCTTCTCTGTTAATTGTTGTTTCAAAATTTCCTCTATTTTATTTGCCTCTTCTAATTCCACTTTTAGTAGGGAAAAGTCTTCATCATGTTTTTTACTTCCTTTCTTGAACTGTATCAGCAATTGTTTTTGCTTTCTCTTCTTAAGTCTGAGTCTGTCAATCTCTTCCAAGGCGTTGATCAGCTATCCTTCCAAGTCAACCACGGCTTCTTCATTATTAGCATCACTTCTTGTGATTTCATTATGATAATCCTCTTTGACCATAACAATGATTTCATTTACCTTATCTTCACATGAAGAGTCACTATCGGTGTCTTCTAAAGAGTAATCATTGTTTACACATAAACTTTTCTTTTTATCAAATATTTTGCATTTGTATTTATCTTCACCTTCAGAGCTCTGGTACTTCTTATTTTGTGGACACTTATTTGAAAAATGACATATCTTACCACAATTGAAACATTTGAAGGGAATCTTACCTTTGTATTTGACTGATCCTTTCGTCAGTATTCTCACAAAACTTGTTTCAATCTCATCTATATCGAAGTCTGTGTTTTTCTCTACTTTAAAATATGCTTTTCTAGTGGTAGATTTATCTTTAATAATCCTCATTTCATAAAAATTTAGATTTCCTAGGAGTTGATCAATAAACAAATTCTTAAGATCATTTAGTTCTTCTATTGCAGAAACTTTTGGATTGAATCTAGCAGGAAGAGATCTTAATATTTTCTAGATTAGAAAAGAATCAGTTATCGTTTCACCTAGCCCTTTAATAATGTTGACAAGTCCTTCTATACGTAAAAAGTACTTATTGATAGTTTCGTATTCATCCATATTTAACTGCTCAAACCTCAGTCTGTGAGTCTGACGTTTTGCGTCTTTCACTTTTTCATCACCTTCACAACTGCTTATCAGCTTGTCCCACATAACTTTTGTTGAATCACAGTGCATGACTTTGACAAAATCAGCTTTAGCAAGTCCAGTGAGGATGGAATTCATTTCTTTTGCATTAAATATAAACTCCAGCTTATCATCTTTTGAGGCCAAGACTATAGGATTCACATATCCTGTTGCAACGACATCCCAAACATCAGCACCTAATGACATTAAATGTGTTCTCATCCTTATTTTCCAGAAGGCAAAGTTTGTTCCATCAAACATAGGGGTTCTATTAGTTGAACCTCCATCATGACTCGTCATGTTCAAGCTTATGGATCTACCTTTGATCAAAGGCACCTTCTCTAATACCAATTGTTGGAAATATAACTGAGAGGGGGG
>JASDQU010109484.1:81298-97970 GCA_032191745.1 Picea mariana
AGCTCATGAATTTTGAGATTATTTTAGAATTTGTTGTGGATTCAGTGAAATAATTTCATGTTATAGTAGTCATACTTTGATGGATTACATGGAAATATCTATCAGGAGAATAGAGTTATGGAAAATGATGATGATTGAAAGAAGGAAATATCAAGAACAAGGCCATAGGTTATAGATTAGAGAGTAGTAGTGGATGCCTGGTAATAAGTGGGAACTCTCCTTGCATGTAAAAACCTTTGCAAGATGGATTTCCTAAGGGAATATTTAGTATTGAAGAGGTTTCCTAAGCCTAGAAAGATGAGTGCAACAAGGAAGAAGAAATTTACATGATTGAAATTGCTATAGAAAAATGCATATGGCATGATGGATGAAACCAATAGGGTGTGTTAGAAAGGTAATGAGATAAATTATTTCGTGTGGTATCTTTGTAAATAAAAATAAATAATAATATATATAAGTATTGAATTAAGATTGCATGCTTATATTTAAATACATTCTTAAATTATGGATATTGGAAATCTTGTAAATAAGATAATTGTTGCATGATAAATGGATTTAACATGTATGTTTCTCGATGGTTTTTATATGAACTTTTATTGCACAATCTGTACTTTCCCAAAGCCCAATGAAAGTGGATACAATATTGGCATAACATGGAGTGACCTATCACTGTCACCTTAATAAGAAACCCCTTTCTATTTAGTAGTATGTTGTAGTACCCTAGGGGAGATGTCCCCAATGACCTGAGGGTTTGAGAAGGATAAGGGAAAAGATAAAAGAAAGTCCCACCCCTCTCACAGGTCACTCAATTCATAGGTTCATTATGTCTTATAGAAATGAAGCAGAAAGATAAATAAGGTGTACCTTCCCATAACAAGACAACAATAGAAAAAGAATGCAATTTCCAAGTACCATATGATATTATTGCTTCATAAAACCATGACCCTATGAAAAATAAGTAAGCTGATATAAAACTGCAGAAAGGTAATTGTTTATAAAAGAAATGAATATTTTCTAACAGCCACAACAAGTATGCCTCAATAATGCTTGAAAATGACAAAACAATATAGCTCTAAGTTGACAAAATGATAACAACTTGTCAAAAGAAAAATTGGCAATGTATAATCAGCTTTTAATGTCACTTTTGGAGATGAATTTGTTGTTGTAAGATGGATGTAGAAATATTTTGCAACAACATCAAGTTGGTTAATGGATTAGTATAGTCTAAGGTTAGTATAAGATAGTAAATGTTTCAAGGAAGATAGTTTGAAAGTTATTTTGATAAATCAATCACTATGGTGAGTGGACTATTGCCTTTTAGGGTATATGGAATCAACAATAGCAGCAGCAGATTTTAGAGAAAAAATATCTATGATAGTACTTAGCCAAAGGATATGGAATGGATGGAGGAGATGATGGTAACCCAAGTCCTCAAGCATCCAAGTCCTTAAGAGAAAATCGGCTAGAAAGTAAGAAGACTTAGGCCCTAGCAGTTTCTCTTTCCTTAGAAAATTTGGAAGTAATATATGCAAAGGAAATTAAAATAGGTATACTTGAGTGCTAGTATTTAGGGCTCTAGTGGCTACTTCTAAACAAGATGTATTTTGAGAAATTCAAACAAGTGGAAGACTATAGAGAAAAAGATAATAACTTATGTTTCTCTCCTAGGGTTTTGAGCAAGCAATTTCATAATCTTTAACATGAACCAAGTAAAATTTACCACAGGTATCCAATAACATAAATAAATTGCATATTTTATACTTCCTTCACCAAGAATAATCAAGCCAAACCCTAGTTGAAGATCCTCCACAATGAAAAATAGAAAAAATACACCAAAATTTGCCTTTCCAAGAAGTTGTGGACCACTTAGCTCAACCAATAATCCTTAAAGAAGGCCAAATTTCAGACCACATACTTGTGTGATGAGAGAAGATAAAAAAAATGATAGTTTTCTCTCTTTATTTATGGAGTATCAATGACCTTTAATTACAATAAGGTCATAAAAAGGCCAACATGGCCAAATTACATTTAAAATCCAGTTTTTACATAAATGACATTAATTAAACCCTAATTTTGTCTTCAAGGGTGATGGTATGCCCTTCTAGGGTGACGTTAGGCCCATAGCGTGGAATGCTAGGCCTCAAGTGCAGAATGTTTGGCCTCCAAAGGCCCTAAATGTTGCCACACGTGACAACTAGCACACAACTTCCCTCATAATTGAAAACCCTAACTTTGGATGGTGTCACGGTCATAATTATGATGTCATGTGCTCTCAAGGGTCAACGTTCAAGTGGAAAGGAAAAAATCCCTTGGGTCTAGGTCTGTCGGAATTCCCCTAGTGTAATGTCCTTCTTTCTTCCAGTTGCAAGCCTCTGGTTTCTATTTCCCCCTGGTGGGGTCACGACATCCATTTGTGGGATTTCAACCCCATGGAGGTCTGAGCTAATCATTCCCCAATATGTACATGTCCTCTAGAAAAAGTCCTCCAACAACAACAAGTATTCCCTCCAGGGGTTCATAAGTCACAGGGATCATAGAAATTTCATCACATATAATAATCAAATTACCCAAACATGTCCATAAAACCCCCCTTTACCCAGACAAATGCTCAAATACATTATGCAGTTTAACAAGTCAAGTTTGGAGAAGGTATCAGGACGTCCTATTGGGATAATACTCCTTAATTTTGGGGTGTTTCCTAGGCGAGAACCAATCTAGGTCATATAAGTGTGTGTGAAGTGGTCTAGGGGAAATGTTTGGGAAAAGGGTGCAGTGATAATAGGGAAATGTAGGTCTTGCCTTTGGGTTCCTCTATAGAGGGTGAGATGCACCTTATCATGGACTCCATTTTTTCCTATCCCATTCAATGCATTTTATTCTTAGTCTTATTGTGTTTTCTTTTGTGCTTCAAGGGAAGAGTTGAGAGACGCTATCCTGGCTTGGTGACCAGAGGTGACAGTGTTACCCACAAGAATTTCATGGAGATGAGAAGGTTGGCTCGTGATGAGACCCCCTTTCTCTTGGCTATGCCACCAAGAGACACTACCTTGGTTTGGTAACTAGATAGATGGTAGTTTCATATCGTTACACGCCCATGGTCCTAATAGGTTGTCTCATGATGAGACCTCCCATCCACCAGCTAATACCTTGAGGGTTTATTTATCTTACGGGTTCCATTTTCTTACTAAGAATCCTCTTACTACTTTCTCAGGAATCCCTGGGCAAAGCATCAGGTTTCATTTTGGATTTTAAATCTTTCCAGCAACTTTTACCCTCTGGGCCCTTAGCCCCTTCTTCCCACAAGGAAAGGTACAACCCTTCCTAGTGTGGAAAACCTAATGCCCAAACAAAGGTAGGGCGGGAAATGAAAGAAGTAAGGATAGAAATTGGTAAGTATGGAGGGAATGGATGATGACCCTTCATAGACCCACCTAGTGGAAACCCATCCTAAAGGGAGACTAAATTACTAGGGAATCATGTCACCCTCCTAGGTATGAACAAGTTAGAGAGAATAATTTCCAAGAAAATGTTTATGAAATGAAGGAGAATTCAATGTAACATATTTATGTGCTTCAATAATCAGAGTGACACATACCATGATACCTAGACTCATTACCTCATGGAGCAAGAGTTACTACTTCTTCAGGACCAAACTAGTGGGATGGATGTTGTTGTTGCTAATAGATCTGATGTATTGAAGAAAAAAGGGGCCCTTCGGGGCCATGCTTAAGTCATCTGAATCTCGACACTCCATGTCTAGGAACTGTGGGCCTCGAGACATAATATCCTTAGTTATCCTTAGGGTAGGGGATAACATCTGGCTCCAACTCAGTGACATGTGCTCACCGTAGAGTGCATGAGAACCTCAACATCTCTGATATGACATGTTCCTGCTAGATCTCAACAAAATAGATCAATAATCCTTAGGGTGGTGATATCATCCCTTGTTCATATATGAAAGTACCTCTTATCTAACATGTAACCATAAGCATGGATATATACATAATGGAGAAATAGAATATGAAAATGAAAATATATCTATGCTATCATGATATGCAGATGGTATATATAATGGATGCAAATTCCACCTAGTCTAACGTATCAGTACTTACCTGTTGTTATCACCCAAAATTTCACCATAAATTTTTAAATTACTTCATCAAATTGGTGCTAAATTTTCCTATTCCTTTGGTCCTTTGCCTATGGTCATAGCCTCCCAATTTGTCATCGAGCCTTGACATTTTCCCATTAATCGCTTTGGCCAAAGGTGGTGTGTTCTAAAGTGTCCTAAATCAAACCTATCATATCTACCAAATATAATGCATATACCAAAGCCCATATCCATACACACATTAAAGAGAAAGCTTATGAAAATGGAGACTTTCCTAAAAGAGAAGAGGTACACTATAGAATTTGCAGAGTTATTTCAAAGATGGTGCTACATAATCGTCTATGTAGTATGTTCTGTGATTTTTCTACCTTATATGCTACAAAAACTCCTAAGTTGAACTTAATTGAGTGATACCAAATCAACATATCTATTTTTATGATGGTTTCTACCAAATTCGCAGATTTTATTACAATATCGACGCTACCAAATGTGCAGAGTTATTTTGTAATGACACTTCTGCAAGTTTTGAGTGACTAACTTACAACTTGTATTGTGACCAAATGGGAAGGTATTTTTGAAAACGGGAGGTGTTTTTTGTTCATCACATACAAAATAACGAAAACCTCTCTCATATTTTAAAAATGTGTTATGATTAGAGAGATATTAGACATAGAGTGCGACCCTTCTGCATAGTACGACCCAAGGCGCGACACTTCTGCAATTTTTGACTAACTAACTTAAAACTTGGGTTATGAAAAAATGGGAAAGTATTTTTGAAAACTGGAGGAGAATTTTGTTCATAACATACCAAATAACAAAAACCTCTCTCTGTTTTGCAAAATTTGTCATGGTTTGAGAGATATTAGACTTAGAAGTGGCACTACCAAATGTGCAGAAATTGTTTTGCAGTGGTGCTACGGAATTTCCTGTAGAGGTTATGGTTTGAATATTCGCCTTGTTGGGAGGTTGCCACATGTTAAGGAGGATTAAAATAGATTCTCAAGGATAAGTTATATGTCAAGGGACACCTTCACCTAAGTTTTAGCTCCATCAAACACCTCATGTAGTGAGGTGGAAACAATTTATTAATGTCTTCCAACAAATTCCTGAAAATTAGCAGTTTATTGGATTTTTGTCTCTTTGATTGTTTCCACCTATCTCCAAGGCTTAGAATATAATGGAGGAGATGGGATTGGACCTCCTAAGTATATTTGGATGTTATTTTATATTTAATTAAGGAGAGAGATCTTGGAGAGGGGTTGGATTCAAGAGCCAAGAGAGGCTAGAGAGAGTAGGAGCAGGCAGTTTCCATGTGTGTGTTCATTTGTAAGCCTGTGGGTATTTTATGATTGTAAGCATTACTACTATTAGAGACTCATGAGAGATGTGATTTCAGATTGTAATTCCTTTTTTTATATATCTTATTATTTTAATATATTTCATTTTTTAGGATCAAAGGCTACCAATGATTTATGGATCCCTAAGCAGCAGAGGATCTGTTTTATTTTTGCCCATCAATCATTTTTTTATTCAAGTATTTGTTGATTTATTAAAATGAGAGGATATTTGTTTAGTGAAAATTCTATCTTATGTTTTCCTTCTTCATTATTCCATCTATCAACAAATAATCTTGTTTTTTGTTGAGCATCTTTAATGCCTTTAATGAGTAGAATGTTGATAACTCCATTGCTCATTGGTGTAGCCTACTGATCTGAAATTTGTTGTCCTCACCCTTTTGTTTCTCCATCTTGTTTATCCACCTATTCAAAACCAAAATTATATTTTACATTCTGATGGCTGTTAAGCTTACACTTTAGCAGTCAAAGTGTGAATTTTAGTGCTAACATTTTTGGTGTCGTTGCCAGGGACGGATTTGAGCAGATTGAAGAGCTCCCTGGGAAGAATGACATAGATCCATCTCTTGATGGTATACAAGAGAGGGACACAAAAAATATGACTGTATTATCTACCTGGCAACTCCACAATCAGAGACTCCACTGGGGAGGATCCTGTTGATAGAAATATGAAGGGGCAGAAATGTAAAACGAGGTATCATTTCATTAGTTTTCTACATGAAGTCATGTTCTTATTTATCAGCTATTTCTTATCTTTTCCTTTACATATAAAGAGAATCATCTTGTGCTTTGTTTATTCGGATGATCATCAACCTTCCTTTATATATCCATACTTGGAAGAAGAAGAATATTTTCCTTCTTCCTGTGTTGTAGATGTTGATCTTGTATCCTCACCTCATTCTATTCACAAGGATGAGCTTTGTATTCAAATCCCTCTTGAATTTGATCACCCTTGTAACCTTGAGGAGGTTGAAACTGATTCAAATCCTTCTCAAATCTCATCACCTTCTATTTTTGTTGTTGAACCTTTCCACCAGCTTGTTAAACCTCATATTCATCCCACTAGTTTTCAAACTAGAATCAAATACAAGATGTTTAAACCTTTAAGGCTACCATATCACCTTCATCCTTATCCTCTTTATTTTCTTGAGTATCTTCCTTGGTTCTCTGAAGAAGATCATCTTACAGCAGAGAGGCATTTGGAGGCCTTTGAGAAATTTGTTGATCAGTTTGAGATAGTTCATGATGATGTTACCATGAGTTTTTTCTCCAAATATTTCTTTGGAGATGTTGTTGTGTGGTTTAAAGGTTTGGGAGATGATTCCATTAGTTCTTGGATCAATCTATGCAATGCATTTTTGAGGTGTTAGGGTGAGAACAAGTCCCTTGATCAGTACTTGTATGATTTTAATGCTTTGAGGAGAGGGGAAGAGGAAGCCTTGGTTGTCTTCAACAGGAGGTTTTACAGTGTTTATCATAGCATGCCATTGGAAATCTGACCTTCAGAGACTATTGCCATGGTATACTACGTTATGGCTCAACATTCGGAGCTTGTGCTTCTCCTGTTAGAAAGTAAGTCTTCATCCTTAACATGCTTATTTGAAGATGCCTAAGAAGTTGAGGAGAACATCCATTCTTCCAGGAGGATCCAAGAGCAAGCTTTCTTTGAAAATCTACATACATATGAGCAAGAAGACAGTGAGTATGAATCAGATTTGGAACAACAACAAAGATGTAAGTATGATTCACATTTGGAATCAGATTCTTCAACATTTGGAGATTTTTCTATGGACAAGGATGCATGTCTAGTTTATGATCATTTCTCAAAGCATGTTGAACATATTATAACTGATGATTGCATAGATATCTATATGTTCTTGGCTGATCATAATTATTAGTGTGATTTAAACCTGTTTTTACCACTATCTTGTGATCATCATGGTAAAAGCAAAGAGACTGCAATTGTTGATGATCAAAATCTGGTCTCAAGGGAACCATAAGGTTGTTTGTTTTCAAGAAAAGAGGAATGTATGTATGAGGGGTTGTATTTCCTCAATCAGCAAGTTTCCAACCATGGTCTCAAGGATCCAATTGCAGCTTATATGGAGTCATATGTTTCAGATTGTCTGAAATTTCCAATTTTCATTATTCCACAGGTATTCATGAGTAAACATGTTTCTCTAAAAGAATGTCTATCTTTGTTTTCAAACCTCTGTTATTCTCTATTGATCAGTGGTATGGATGGGATTCCTTCAGTCATGAAGTTTCTTGAATGGTTACTATGTAAATTTTCCTTTACTTGAGAAAGTTGTCGATCTAGTTAGGGTAGGGTAGCATAGGTAATAAGATCACTTCTCAAGCATTTCTTTCCTTCAGTTTCTAGAGAGTCTTTCAGTTTCTTGAATAAGTGGCAGTTTTTTATAGTATTTAGAGGTTGGTTGCATGGTTGACTCCATATCCCAATGGATAAGGCAACTAGAACTGCTAGGTTCTTGGAAGCCTCACAGGGAGGCCTCCATCCGAGCCAGATCCAGTGTTAGCACTCAAAAGTGAACCATAAATTTTTAAAGTACTTCGTCAAATTGGTGCTAAATTTGCCTATTCATTTGGTCCTTTGCCTATGGTCATAGCCTCCCAATTTTTCATCGAGCCTTGACATTTTCCCATTAATCACTTTGGCCAAAGGTGGTGTGTGCTCAAGTGTCCTAAATCAAACCTATATTATCTACCAAATCTAATGCATATACCAAATCCCAGCGCCATGCACACATTAAAGAGAAAGCTTATGCAAATGGATACTTTCCTAAAAGAGAGGAGGTGCACTACTGAATTTGCAGAGTTATTTCAAAGATGGTGCTATAGAATTGTCTATATAGTATGTCCTGTGATTTTTCTACCTTATATTCTACGAAAAATACTAAATTGAACTTAACTAGGTGCTACCAAATCCACATATATTTTTTTATGATGGGCGCTACAAAATTCGCAAAGTTTATTACAGGATCGATGCTACCAAATGTGTACAGTTATTTTGTAATGACGCTTCTGCAAGTTTTGAGTGACTAACCTAAAACTTGTATTATGAACAAATGGGAAGGTATTTTTAACAATGGGAGGAGTCTTTTGTTCATCACATAACAAATAAAAAAAACCTCTCTCATTTTTTTAAAATGTGTTATTGTTAGAGATATATTAGACACATAGTGTGACCCTTCTGCGCAATGCGACCCACGGTGCGAGGCTTCTGCAATTTTTGACTGACTAACTTAAAACTTGGGTTATGAACAAATGGGAAAGTATTTTTGAAAACTGGAGGATTTTGTTGTTCATCACATACCAAATAACAAAAAACCCTCTCATTTTTTCAAAATGTGTTATGGTTTTAGATTTATTAGACTTATAAGTGGTGCTACCAAATGTGCAGAAATTGTTTTGCGGCGGTGCTACAAAATTTCCTGTAGCGGTTACGGTTTGAATATTTTCCTTGTTGGGAGGTTGCCACATGTAAAGGAGGATTTGAAAGGCTTCTCAAGGATTAGTTATATGTCAAGGGACACCTGCACCTAAGTTGTATCTCCATCAAAGACCTCATGCAGTGAAGTGGAAACAATTTGTTAATGACTTCCAACAAATTCCTGAAAATTAGCAATTTGTTGGATTTTTGTCTCTTTGATTGTTGACACCTATCTCGAAGGCTTATAATCCAATGGAGATGGGATTTGAACTCCTAAGTATATTTGGATTCTATTTTATATTTAAGGAAGGAGAGATCTCTTGGAGGGGGGTTGGATTCATGAGCCAAGAGAGGCTAGAGAGAGTAGGAGCACACAGTTTCCCTATGTGTGTTCATTTGTAAGCATGTGGGCATTTTATGATTGTAAGCATTATTGCTATTTGAGACTCGTGAGAGATTTGATTTCAGATTGTAATTATTTTGCTTATATATCTTCTTATTTGAATATATTGCAGATTTGAGGATCAAAGGATGCCAATGATTTATGATTTATTGTATTTTTGCCCATCAGTCATTGTTTTATTCAAGTATTTCTTGATTTATTAAACTAAGAGGATCTATGTTTAGTGAAAATTATATATTATGTTTTTCTTCTTCATTCTTCCATCTATTAGCAAATAATCTTGTTTTCTGTTGAGCAGCTTTAGTGCCTTCGATGAGTAGAATGTTGATAACTCCATTGTCCATTGGTGTAGCCTACTGATATGCAATTTGTTTCCTTCTCCCTTTCTTTCTCCATATTGTTGATCCACCTATTCAAAACCAAAATGATATTTTACATTCCGATGAGTCTTGAGCTTACACTTTAGCATTCAAAGTGTGAATTTCAATGCTAACACATGTGAAGTCAAGTCTTTTCCCCATTATGGGGTTTAAGGAGGCATCCTCTAACTAGTAATGTACGTTTTCTACCTTCAAGCGTGGATAAATAGTAGGCATCGTTGACTGACTTCATTTTGATCTTGAAGGGTCCAAGACAAAACTTTTCACATCCCTTAATGTTGTTAGGCTCCCCCATCTTTGTATTCCACTCAAAAACCAAATCTCCTTGCTTGTAGTCCCCTCCTTTGGAATCAACTGCTTCTTGTATTCTAGTGTATTGTGTTGAGGGAGGGGGGTAGGGTTATGTAGTAAGTACATATTATTGGTTTGTCTTAGTCAACAAATGTTCATCATCCCCCTTCCATTTGCTAAATCCAACACCTTTCCTTATAAACCTTATAAAATCGTCAATTTCATCCTCTTGTGTAGAAAAATAGTCATCCCAGTCTTCAGAGAGTTTAGAGGCATCAACAGGATAATCACCCCAACTTGTATATATTTCCTTCTCCAGAATGATGGGGTGGGATTATACCAAAGCACTACCCCTTATGTATGTTTCGTGCAAATGTAGTGTCTCATCATTACCTTCTGTAGTGTTGTCCTTGTGATTGCTAGGAAGATTTCAGTCACCTTTTCCCATGAGTCATGCTATCTTATTAATATTGTCTTCTTATACCAAGGGAAGAGTGGTCCAACCTTGAAATAAGTAGGGATATATGGATTTATAGTCACTATGTCCATGATTACACCCGATCTGTTCCATCCTTTTTGGCTTGTTATGCAAAGTGATGCAATCTTGGTCCTCGACAGGGATAGTTGCGTAGGAAAAATCCATATGTAGTCTTATACCTAAAGTAACATCCCATTCCCTCGATAATATCATTCCCCAAGTGTCAGGTATATCAACAAAAACTACATCCATTATGATGAGGAAGTCAGGGTAGTCAGCAAGGTGGACTTGAAGACCTTCCATCAAGCTGTAGACCTTGATCCCCTTTGACTCAAATATACAAACATCAGTATAAGGACCTGTAAATTCCAGCCCCAATTGGTTCATAACCTTCAAACTCATAATATTGACAGATGGCTCAGAGTCAAGCATGTAAGTGTGAAGACATAGGTCATCTATTTGTAAGAAAGTGAGAAAGGGTGTTTGTTCATTTTTCTCAAAATGACCAGTTTGTTATAGTGTGGAAGTTTCTTTGAACAATTGTTGGTCATCTAGGGTCCATTTTGTCAAAGAAGGGATTCCCAAAATTCCACGAATCATTTTGACCTTTTGTAAGATATAGGCCATACTAGCGCTTAGGTTGGTCCCATCATTGCTAGTTTTGGGAAAGGCTGGGGTAGATCCCTAGCATACACCTAGGGATCTTCAACATTTACCCTTGCGTCCTCAATTGTTCGACTCAAGCATTCAATCATAGGCTTCCTCATGTCTTGATTTTCTTGGATTTGATTTGGCATGAACAAGGTAAATATGGAATCTATATAATTAGATTTCTCATGAGTAGCCTTTGGGTGATCACGTTCAAATTGGGAGCCTTTGCACGATAAGGGCTTAGGATCATCTTCTTTTCTTGCAACATTTTGTAGATTCAAAGTGTTCAGACAATTTTTTTCTTTTGGAGCATGAGGTTTTATTGTCTGAGGAAGTCTCATAGAAAGAGGATTTTGGGCTTGTGATAGTTACCTTTATAACTTAGTGATTTCTTTAGAGATACCTAGATCCTTAGAGAGTTCATGTTGTTTTGAAAAATTTAAGGCATATTTCATAATTGAGAGCCCATTCTTCCAAGTACCAATCCCTTTATGGAGAATGGCTAACTTAATCTCATCGTTCACCTCTAGTATCTCTGGGAAATCATGTTTTTCTTTATCAACCTCTTCCTCATTGAACCATAGGACATCATCTTGGTCCTGGAGAAAGGGATCACACCCTTTGATATTTTCTTCAATTTAGCAAGCACCATCTTGTGCTTCCTTGAGGTTTGTAAGGAATTGGTTCCTGAGGATGTATTGGAAGTTTCCTTCAAAAGAATTTAAGTATTTTCCAAGAATAGTTCTCTTCGGTAGAAATTCGGAATCAATTCGACCAAGTAAGGCATTAAAACTGTCATTAAATTCCCTAACAACTTCATCATTTTGTTTGCAAATGTTGAAATATTGGGAATAGAGGGATTCCATATCTTCCATCACACCCCATCTTTGTAGGAAAACTTGTTCTAAATATTCACAAGTTGTGAGGATTTTGTTTGGGAGGTTAGTGCTCCATTTTCTATCATCTATAGTAAGTGAGGCAAAGAAAAGTCTCATGAATGTGTCAAGATGTTCTTTCCCAGACTAATGAAAGTCATAGATCTCAAAACATTTGGTCCAATGTGTGTTACTAGAAGCCCCAGCCTCTCCGGAAAACTTGGGTATCATGAATCAACATATTTAGGTAAATAATGTAATCCTCCTTCGATATTGTCTAAGTCTAAAGGGTCGAAGAGTTCTTCGAGAGATCATTTAGAATAGGCCATGGGGGAAATAGGAACTACAATATGAGAGAGTGTGTACTGACATCTACTACAGGTCGTCATCAATGGAGTCGCTAGACAATATCCTTGAGATTATCAAATGGATGAGGGGATCATACTTGGTGCAATCTCCAAGTAAGATTTTTGAAATGAAGGCGTTGGATAAAGGCTTACCAAAAAAGTGTCGTTCGAGGAATATTGACATGATGTTCCCCAACAATGGCACCAAAATGTTTTCGCACAATATCTACTTGCACAAAACCCAAGGCAAGTGGATAAAATATTGGCATAACAAGGAGTGACCTATCAGTTTCACCTTAATAGGAAACCCCTTTCTATTTAGGAGTATGTTGTAGTACCACAGGGGAGATGTCCCTAGTGACCTGAGGGTTTGAGAAGGATAAGGTAAAATGTATAAGAAAGTCCCACCCCTCTCACAGGTCACTCAAGTTAGAGGTTCATTATGTCTTATAGATATGAAACAGAAGGATAAATAAGGTGTACCTACCCAAAACAAGACAACAATAGAAAAATAATGCAATTTCCAAGTACCATATGATATTAGTGCTTCATAAAACCATGAACCTCTGAAAAAATAAGTAATCTGATATAAAACTGTAGCAAGGTAATTATTTATAACAGAAATGAATATTTTGTAACAACCACAACAATTATGCCTTAATAATGCTTGAAAATGACAAGAAAATATAGCTCTAATTTGATATAATGATAACAACTTGTCAGAAGAAAAATTGGCAATGTCTAATCATCTTTTAATGTCACTTTTGGAGATGAATTTTATGCTATAAGATGGTTGTAGCAATCTTTTACAACAGCAGCAAGTTGGTTAATGGATTAGTCTAGTCTAAGGTTAGTAGAAGTTAGTAAATGTTTCAAGGAAGATAGTTCGAGAGTTGTTTTGATCAATCAATCACTATGGTGAGTGGACTAGTGCCTTTTAGGGTATATGGAGTCAACAATATCAGTAACAGATCTTAGAGAAAATTAACAATGATAATACTTAGCCAAAGGAGATGGAATGGATGAAGGAGGTGTTGGTAACCCAAGGCCTCAAGCATCCAAGTCCTTAAGAGATAATAGGCTAGAAAGTAAGAAGACTTAGGCCCTAGTGGTTTCTCTTTCCTTAGACAATTTGGAAGTAATATATACAATAGGCAATTAGAATAGGGATACTAGAGTGCTATTATTTAGGGATCTGGTAGCTACTTCTAAAAAAGATGTATTTTGAGATATTCAAACAAGTTGAAGACTATAGAGAAAAAAGATAATAATTTATGTTTCTCTCCTAGGGTTTTGAGCAAGCAATTTCATAATCTTTAACATGAACCAAGTAAAATTTACCACAAGTATCCAATAACATAAACAAATTGCAGATTTTCTACTTACTTCACCAAGAATAATCAAGCCAAACCTTGGATGAAGAGCCTCCACAATGAAAAATAGACAAAATACACCAAAATTTACCTTTCCAAGAAGTTGTGCACCACTTAGTTCAGCCAATAATCCTTAAAGAAGGCTGAATTTCAAACCACACACTTGTCTGATGAGAGTTGATAAGAAAAATAAGATTTTTCTCTCATTATTTGTACAATATCAATGACATTTAATTACAATTAGGTCATAAAAAGGACGACATGGCCAAATTACATTTAAAATCCATTTTTTACATAAATGACATTAATTAAACCCTAATTTCATCTTCAAGGGTGACATCATGCCCTTCTAGGGTGATGTTAGGACCCTAGGATGGAACACTAGGCCTCAAGTGAAAAATGTTTGGCCTCCAAATGACCTGAATGCTTCCACACATGCCAACTAGCACACAAATTCCTTCATAAGTGCAAACCCTGACTCTAGATGACATCAGGTTCATAATGATGATGTCATGTGTTCCCAAGGGTCAACATATAGGTGGAAAGGAAAACCCCCCTTGGGTCTAGCTATGCCAGAGTGTCCCGGGTGCAATGTCCTTCCTTCTTCCTAGTGCAATCCTATGGTTTCTCTTTCCCCCTGGTGGGGTCACAACATCCATCTGTGGGATTTTAGCCCCATGGAGGTTCGAGCTAATCATTCCCCCATATGTACCTGTCCAACGGGAAAATTCCTGCAACAAAAACAAGTGCGCCCTCTAGGGGTTCATAATTCACAGTGAGAATAACAATGTCAATCACATATAATAATCAAATTACCCAAACATGTGCATCAAAACCCCCTTTACCCAGAAAAATGTTCAAAGACATTATGCAGTTTAGCAAGTCAGGTTTAGAGAAGGTGTCATGATTTCCTATTGGGATAATCCTCCTTAAGTTTGGGGTGTTTCCCAGGTGAGAAACAATCTATGTCATGTAAGTGTGTGTGAAGTGGAGTAGGGGAAATGTTTGGGCAAAGGGTGTAGTGATAACAAGGAAATGTAGGTATTGCCTATGGGTGCCTTTGTAGATGGTGAGATGCACCTTATCATGGATTTCATTGTTTCATATCCCATTCAATGTCGTTTTTTCTTCTTCTTATTTCTTTTTCTTTTGTGGTTCAAGGGAGGAGTTGAGGGACACTATCTTGGCTTGGTGACCAAAGATGTCAGTTTTACCCACAAGCATTTCACGAAGATGAGAAGGTTGGCTCGTGATGAGACCCCCTTTCTCTTGGCTATGCCACCAAGAGCCATTACCCTATTTTAGTGACCATATAGATGGTATTTTCATACCGTTACACGCCCATGGTCCTAATAGGTTGGCTCATGATGAGACCTTCCATCCACCAGCTAATACCTTGAGGTTTTATTTATCTTATGGGTTCCCTTTTCTTACTGATAATCCTCTTACTTGTTTCTCGGGAATCCTTGGGAAAATAATCTCAAAGGTTTCATTTTGGATTTTAACTCTTGCCAGCTACTTTTACCCTCTGGGCCTTTAACCCCTTCTCCTCACAAGGAAAGGTACAACCCTCTCTAGTGTGGAAAATCCAATGCCCGAACAAAGGTAGGGGTAAAAATGAAAGGAGTAAGGATGTAAAATGGTACATATGGAGGGAATGGACAATGACCCTTCATAGACCCACCCAGTGGAAACCCATCCTAAAGGGAGACTAACTTACTAGGGCATGATGTCACCCTCCTAGGTATGAACAAGTTAGAGAGCATAATTTCCAAGAAAACATTTATGAAATGAATGAGAATTCAATGTAAAATAATCAAGTGCTTCAATAATCAGAGTGACACATACCATGATGCCCAGAATAATTACCTCATGGAGCAATAGTTACTGCATCTTCAAGACCAATTTGGTGGAATGGATGATGTTGTTTCTAATAGATGGGTTGCACTGAAGAAAACAGGGGCTCTCTGAGGCCATGCTCAAGTCATCCACCTCTTGGCACTCCATGTCTAGGACATGTGGGCATCGAAACACAATATCCTTAGTTATCCCTAGGGTAGGGGCTAATAGTAACAACTGAATAATGAAGACATGAATTGAGTACCTAGAAAGGAGAACACCAAAGATGGTGATATTCCAAGGGAAAAATAATGAAATACTAGCTAAAACCAAAGGGTATATTGGATAGAAAGGACAAAGTGCTTAGAAAGAAAGTCATATGACCAATATAAGGCCCAATGGATGTACTACAACCTTGGAGAAGAGACATGGAATCTAGAAGATGCAATGCGGAAGGAATATCCACATTGAGTTTAATATTTTGATGTAAACAATATTTTATATATGTATGGAGATGTGCACCAAGATGGTACAAAATTTAGGGGGAGGTGAATGTAATATCCCATTTGGATCCCCATAATCCAAATGTATATGTATACATGGTGATAGGCACCAAGGATGGTGCAAAATCTAGGGGGAGGGGAATGCAATACCCCTAGTTGGATACTCATAAAAGAAATGTAAATGTGTACTTGATGAATGGTTGATATCCAAGAAATATAATATGCAAATGCACAATGTATAATGATAAAATACATCACCAACTATATACGAAAAAAGGACGAAATACATGGGGGGATATAATTCCATGAGAGAGTAATTAAAAGGGGCTTGATGGGGGTGGGGGGAAAGAAAAATATTAAATTTTTTATCCTAAGCCTAAGTCTTATACTTTATGTTATCCTAAGTCTTTGGATACCTAGCATGAAGTTCAAAGTGAGATACATGGGCTTCTTAAGAAACCACGTTGTTAGTTGATATCATGCAAATATAACCCATGATTTTTGGGGGTTTTCCATCATTATTGAGGGATTTTCCATCAGTGTGTGGGGATGTGGCCTCAAAGCCTATGTATGAGATGAATGATTGATATAATGAAATTATGGGAAGTAACT
>JASDQU010109485.1:0-13657 GCA_032191745.1 Picea mariana
AACTTCTCTGTCGAGGCATCTTCTGCTGAGACCTCCCCTTCATCATGTCCAGCTTCTTCTTCAATCTCAGTATCGTTGAACTCTCCTGTGTCGGCTCCACGCCTTTGGGTGGCCTCCATATCTTCGAGTCTCGCCCTGAGATCTCGTATCTGACGCTCCATCTCTGGATTTCCTACTGGTCTACCCCTTCTTCGGGCATCCCTGTCCTCGCGATCAGGTGACTGCCTCTCTCTCCTGGGCGGCATTATATCTCTTCTATCTTTGCTTCAGAAAGCAAAGGTACTCCGGCTCTAATACCACCCTGACGCAACCTACCCCTCAACGAGTGGTCGCTCCCACCAGGACCTTCTTTAATCATGGGCCCGAAGATTCTAAGCTCTTCCAACTCCCCTTGGGAGTCACGAGTCACCCACAATAACCCCTCGGAAATCTCCCTTTCGAAAATCGGGATATCGCGACTCGGGAGTTCGCGGTTCACGCGAGCACAATTCTCATACAAAACAAACCTCGATCCCCGATGGTCAATGGTCAACAACCTCTATTCGGGAATTTCCCTATCGGGAAATCGGAGTATGCGATGTCATGAACCCTTGACACCACAAAGTCCCGAACCCCAAACCCCGATAGCACGTGCAGACTTGGACCTCCCACCTTTGAACTCCGGTATATTACCACCTGGACTCCACTAGACTCTTCGAGTCCCACACTGCCACGCCCTCTTCGGGATTTCGTGGATCGCGAATCCACGATACAAGTTTTCTTGTGGACGAAAACCCCGAAACGTCGAACCCCGATATCCGGGATCTGATGCCACGTGTCCCTCCGATGATCAACGGCTCCCGTTAATTCGGGAAATCACAACTCGCGATTTCACGGGGCATAGAACTCTTAACTCACCATCCCCCGAACGCCGAAACCCCGATCTCTCCGGATTCGTGCCACCTGTCCCTCCGATGATCGATGGCTCCCGTTGATTTGGGAAATCGCCGGTCGCAATTTCAAAGAGTATGAGGCTCTTTCCTCCGGAACACCGAATGTCGAATCCCGATCCTTAGGGATCTCACGCCACGTGCCCTTTCTGATCAACGGCTCCAGTTGATTCGGGAAATCGCCGGTCGCGATTTCAAAGAGATTGAACTCTTGCCTCCGGGAACGCTGAATGCCGAACCCCGATCCTCAGGGATCTTGCGCCACGTGTCCCCTCTCCGATCAACGGCTGAGATTAACATGGGAAATCGCGACTCGCGATTCTACGAGGTGTGAACTCTTCCTTTTCCAACCTTCGAATGCCGAAACCCCGAAGTCCAATGGACTTTGGTTCTCCACACCTGTGCTTATAGGTTATCTCCCACGCAACTCTTCCACGATCGGACGGTCTACGTAATTTCGGGTTTTTCCTTGACAACTCTAAGTCGTCGATTCTCTTCCTCTTGAAGAGTTCCTGCGCTTCACCACCTTTGTCCTGTATGAACTCCATTGGATTCTATTCCCACAACGACACAAAGGTATTCTTCCAGGCCTGTTCTTGAGATGCTTACAAGGAACTGCCCCTCCTGAGCTTTTGTCTCTCTCTCTCTCTAACTCCTTTAGAGACTTCTCACGTCTTCCTGTGCTCGACTCCCAACATATCTCGAAGCGTTGGAGCCGTCTAGACTTGTGCAATCATGCTAACACGGTCTAGTCCTCCTTCCCTCAGACTCGGCTCTGAGACTTCAATTCGACCTACACTCACCTGCACGGTTCGAATAACATATCATGACTCTGGGAAAAAGAGAACAAAATTTCAACTGCTCAGCCTCCTCATGCCCTCTATGCGGAGGAATTCAACTGCACTCGATGCAGGAATCTCCTGGCTTAAGCAGAGAAACGATTGAAACTCATTCCCTCATTCTCTCAGGTTTCTAACCTGATAGGCAATCACATATGCAACATATAAAAGATAAGCATAAAAATAAGCAAACATGCAAAAGCACAATATTAACAACACACAGAGATCAAACACATCCATGGATTTGAATCAAAGCCTTTTCCTATTAATTCAATATCTGTACATGGAGGTTTCTTCACAATCTCCCTGCTCTGCTCCTTTCTTCAGAATAATAAAATGAATGAGAATGTCTTACAATGATACAAGGGAGGGTGTCTATACTCCGTTTTCCCTCTCAAAAGGTAAAATGTCTAATCTACAGTTAATTCCTACCTATCAGCCTTAATAGTATTAAGTGCCTTCCTATCTATAACATAATACAAGTGCGCTCAGATTTGAATGCCTTTAGTTAAACGGTGGTGCAACAATACCAAGGTAGAATTCAAAATTTGAGGTTTGTTGTCTTGTCTAGCTGTATGTTCTCTTTCCACGCGCTGGCTCGCTTGGTAGGTGAGCGATGCTCCTGCATCAAGGAGTCACTTCCCTGACTCAGATTCAGAGTAAGGCTTGAATGTGTTTTGCATGAGGACATGCAATGTCTTCAGTTGGGGGGCATGTTAGGACCCATAAATGTCCCCTTTTCACTATATCTTTTGCTCATTCAACCTTATCATTTCTATGCTAAATGCCTACTATAATGTTTGCTAAGACCCTTTTTCCCAAGGTATGAATCATTGATCTTGATTTTATATTCTTATTTACTTAACATGTTTGATTGGTATCATTTCTCATATTTTACCCATGAATGTTCAAATAATGATCAAAATGTGTAGAACAACCAAGTATTGAAGAAAGATTGTTGCTATTACACCAGCTGCTACAACTGTGCGCTAGTTCTGCTTGTTGTTACACGACTACAGCAAATGCACACCTTTCGTGGAAGCTGTTACACTTGTTGCAACAGATGCCCATCGATCTTGGAAGCTAGTATATCGTTCAAATCTGAATCCTGAAGATTGATCCTCAAGGTTGTTACACGTTTTGGCTCATGCTGGTGATCAAGATTCTTTTTCCATATTTTGTGAAGATGACAGATCTTCTGTATCATACGAATAGCTTGAGAATCTCAGATTCTCAAGGCTATTCTGAGTCCATTTTAAGTGAATGACTATGTCTTTAAATAACATAACTTTTGTAATCATTGGTACCGAAGATTAGCTGTGAATAGAGATTGAAGTGAAGCATATTGTATCTGAACATTTTTTGTGAGTTAATAAAGAAGTGAATTGAATTTCTTTAACCTACTGTAATCTTTTTGAGTGGATTTAGTGAGAAGGAAAGGGCCCACCTTCCTCACAGAATCCCCTCTATTTTGAGTTTTAGATTCACTACTTTGATTTTCTTGATTTATCTATTTAGCATTTCTAGAATACATTTGTTGTTACAGTTCAATACCTTTCTATTAAATGTGCATCAGTGTGTCTCATGAGAGTTAGAATCAATTGTTGAATACTGTTGGAGAATTGCTTTGAGATTTAATTCCTTTTCTGCACTAGATTAAAACTTTGTTTTCAAACAAAAGTAAATAGAAGTGTGAATTTCCCTTTCTGCAATTAATTAGAATTCCTTTCGGCAATTAGCACATAATTTCCTTTTGCAAAAGTAAAATAGAAAATTATAATAGATTAGATAATCAAAGATTCTTATACACTCATCAAATTAGATTTCAATTATGCAAGTGTGATTTCAATTCTGCAATAGTAGATTAGAACTCCAGCTGTGTCAGAAACTTGTGTTAGTTTTCATCTTTTCAAATTTGTTTCTTTTAGCTTACCTTACTTCAATTTGATTAGTGTTTCTTTCATAATATAGCATAGACTGTGCACAATTACCTTAATTATCTATTTATTTAGACAATTAAAGTGCCCAACACAACCCACTAGGCTCTCTTGCTACAACTGGAAGGTGGATACAACCACCTAGTTATCAAGGTCCAACCTAAAGGAAGATCCAACTCCCTGATTCTTCGGAACCAACTCGAAAGAGGATACAAACCCATTTCCTTTCCCCGTTCTGCCACCCTGAAATATAAATTCCAATTGTAGACAATTTGTCACTGTCACTAAATCAACCACTCCCATTGTCAACCTTTAACCGTCAACATGTACCAACAACTTGTAATGACCTGTACCAATCAACCTGCAAAAAACAACCTGTCACAACAAGGTCTATCACATCAATCTATCTCATCAATCTCATCAACCAAATCATATCTATTCAACAAGATCAATCACCAAGACAACTCTCAACCATACGCATAATAGCATGAAGATGTGCATCAACAAATACTACTAACAAACATCAATAGGATGTACCACAATCAATATGTTCTTCTAAAAGTATACCAATACATATATGCTACATCATCCATAAACTATGTGCCAACAATACTACTAGTAAGTGGCTCTAACAGTGTACCAAGCATGTACCAAGCATGTACCAACATCACCATACCATACATATCATGTATGCTCCAACTCATAAACTACAAGTCTGAACCATATACCAAAGACATATACCAAGGTATTCAACAAAAGTTCTCTATCAATACATCATACTATCCATGATCCAAATATCATAAACCCTCACATAAAACCATATGCCAAACCTCACAATTGTGTAGCTTGAAGTGTGTACCAATCATATCCCAACACCACTAACAAAATCCTCTCACAATGTACCATAATATATACCAATAAAACTCAGACATGCACCAATAATCAAATCTGGCTCAAAACATTCATTACAACAAGTTTTATGCAACCAATAGTGCATCTAAACATGTATCAAGGATGTGCCTCAATAGAACAATGATATACCTATAGCTAGCATCACATCATCATGATATACCTCTTAAACAAAGTTCGATAACCTCACTGATAAATTACTTAGCATAACCAACAGTATACCCTAACATAAATGACTCAATCCACACACTAGGGTTTGTACCATGCACTTATGATATGCATCAAGATTATACTTCAAAACTAGACCATGTACCATCATCATACACCCTTCAAAAAAAACCTATACTCATACCTATAGCTTTGTGACCAACCTGGAAAATTAGATCTCAGATGTCCATACCTTACTCAGCTTATGTAGTCTATTCTAGCCAATTTCTCCAACTTTATGAGTGCCTCATTTCATGCTAGTTGACCCACAAGGCTACCTCACCAGACACCTATAGGATGGCCTGCAAGGACCTCAAAAATCATTATTGTTCAGAAACCCTTTCCCTCTCCAGCTTCAAAAAATTTCCGTCAAAATTTCTTTGCTTCCTCAACTTCATGCAACCTCATATTTTTCAATTATGCCTACAAATAACCTTTCAAAAGATAGATATTCAACTAAGTTAAATAGGTGTTGATAGGATTCCCTTTCTTTCCTACTTATACTTTCCAAGTGCCTTCCTCTAAAGGTTTCCTTGTAATTGTTTTACCCTTTTCTCCATCTTCTAGGGATAACTGACTTTCTTTAATTAGTCAAATCATAACTTCTTTACCCTCAACTAACTTCTTTTTTTAACCACTTTATTATTTAATTAATTTCTTATTGCAACAACTTTGACTAGGGAATATTCTTTATGAACTTCTATAAGCTTTTGGCTTCTTTTTTACCTTCTAGGGGCTTCTATATTACTCTAAAGGGTTCTCCAACTTCTCAAAGGCATAACTCCCAAACTACAAGAAGTTATGTGACGCACCACATATCACTGGAAACAACACGACATTTACTATCCATCTCAAATAGTCTCACCTGCAAAATCACTAATATTCATGTCTTAATTCCTGAAACAAACTCGTGTTCCATAATCATACCTTTGTTCTACCATACTTCTCCAAGGGTTGGCATCAATCTCTAAGGGTTGACATCAATCTCCAATATCACTCTCTAAAGGTTGACATCATTGAAAACCAACTATCTAAACAAATTGTCCATCAATCTAAATCAACTATCCAACAAGTGAGTTGCATTATTTCTTGGGCATTGAATTATGGAAAAAGGAGGATAGTATTTTCATGTCACAAGTCAATTGTACTCGTGATATTTAAAAAACATTTGAAACATGATGAGCTGCAAGCTAGCCACAAATCCTTTGGAATTAAGGTTGAATTTATATATAAATGACGACTCCAATCTAGTTGATGTTACTTTGTATCCTCAATTGGTTAGATGTTTGATCTACCCAAATAAAAATTAACAAGATATATCTTTTGTAGTCAATATGGTATCAATATTTATGTCACTCGATAAATACATTAGAAACTAGCTAAAATAATTTTGAGGTATCTCTGTTGTAAAGTTGGGGATGGTTTGGTATGTAGATCTATAAAGGAATTCAAATGGTTTGGCTTTACATATTCATATTAGGAATATTGCATGGATGACAAAATGTCAACTTTGGGGTATACAGCCAACAACAATTGCTTGGAGTTTTAAAAAGAAACCTTCAATTTCTCTCTCCATGGAAAGAAACAACAACAACATCTTGTGAAGTAGTGTGGATATGAATAATTTTGGAGGATCTACATGAGTAGCATGAACAACCCACACAATTGATTTGTGATAATAAAAGTGTTATTCATATGTCTAAGAATCCATTTTTTCACTAGAAGACCAAGAATATTGATACATAGTATCACTTTGTTTGATATTGGGTTCAACAAGGTGGGATTGAGATTATATATTGTAGTACAAAACAATGGGTTGAATATACTTTTATGAAAACTCTCCCAAAGAACAGGTTCTGCAAATTCACAAAAGATCTTGGAATCTTTCCAAATGATCATTATGGGGGAGAAATGTTGGGTTAATGAATCATTTGATTCTTCTAGATCTATTTGTTGTTAATATATCTCGAAGGTATAATTTGAGATTGAGACAATATTAGTTGAGTGAATAGTGGAGATATTCTTGACTGATTTTAGGAGCCGATCATTTCATACGATAGCTCTTACACATGTATAAGTGTTCATCTTAATGATGAAAATATTTGGGTTGGTGTGTATCATTGTCGAATATTTGTTGCTCCATTAATAATAGTTAATATTTCTTCAATAATGAATCAATTAATTATTAGCAATATAAATAAATAAATCATTACACTTTTGTAGAAAAAATCATACCAATTTATCCATTAGAAAAAGAACTCAATTTCAAGATACAACCATATATTTTAAATGCACATATATCAATTTACAACCATAATGTCTAAATTCAGAAATAAAAAACTTCAATTTACTAGAATGTTCAACGAGCTAAGGATAAATCATTTATCAGTGAAATTTCCATCTCAAATTTTAAACATTAATAATTACATTAAAAAATGGCAATGTACAACCCTAACACTTCATTCTTAATCACAGAAAAATAGTTCTAGAAAACTAAATGTAAGTCTTTTACATAGTAAGTGTGATTGTGACATCCATGTATAGAGTGGGTCTACAGTTCCTTCAAACAAGGGAGATAGTTGCAAAGCAGCTAGTCACTGCCTCGTGAGTGAGAAGGAGTGCCCGAGAAAGATTGCCTTTTTTCCTTTGAGTTAGCATTGAACAACACAATTAATTGCTTTCAATCAAGTCCTATCATAGTTACTAACATATAATAATTAATAAAAATAAATTTAAATTACAAAGAATGTTTTAAATATTATTTCAAAATAGATTAAAATAAAATAAAATAAAATAAATAAATTAATTAATTAATTGCTTTCAATCAAGTCCTATCATAGTTACTAACATATAATAATTAATAAAAATAAATTTAAATTACAAAGAATGTTTTAAATATTATTTCAAAATAGATTAAAGAAAAATAAAATAAAATAAATAAATGCAAACTCTCTTACTTGTTTTGATCTAACGCAATTAAGTCCCTTTTCAAGGACAGCTTTAAGAAGATTAAGTTTCTTCAGACTTAAAGATGAGAGATTATCTCCCATTAAGTTACTATATAAATATCATCAAACCTTATTATTAAAAATCTGTAATAAATTTATCTTAGTTTTTTACATAAAAGTATTATAAAAATAGTTAATATTAAATTTTAACCATAACTAACTAAGTACATACCTGTTAATCTTTATTAAAATGTAAGTTTCTTCATTTTAATTTCTAGTTTTGTTAGAATGTCAATTTCTAGTTATAATTTTTAAGATTTTATCACTAAATCAACCCTATTATTTTCTTGAAAGTTGATAAGATAATATATGTTTGTAAAAGAACATAAAATTAAATCAATATAAAAATATCTTAAACCTAAATTCATGAATACTAAGAGATCATATAAAAAACAATTTTAAAATATTAAGAAACGAGATTATAAAAACAATTTAAAAATATTAAGAAATCATATTAAAAAACAATTTAATATCATTCAGGTCAAAATATAATACCTCCAAATCGATTAAAAATACAAAGAAATCAGATTAAAAAAGAAATTTAATATCATTTAGTTAAAAATATAATACCTCCAAAATCGACTTTGTAAACTCTGCAAGAGTGTGTCCACCACAATTTTCAATGCCACTTGTGTAGCATGCATGCATTGTTTAAGAACGCGTCCATCATTATCGTCTGGGAGGTTGCAAGGTAGCATGGTTTACATAACAATCCACATCGTTAGAAAGAAAATATGTGATATTAGTGTTCTTCTCTACAAGGATGACTAGAGAATCCTAGTGCCTTTGGAGATCATGAGATAGAGTGATATCGTAATCTGGGACTACGTGGAGAACATGAATAATGGAAATTCGTATACTTATTTTTCAAGCCTGCCTGCCATGGGACTTTGCCAGGACCATGCCATGAAGGTAGATGACCATATCTACTTTTGATATGATAAGTTGGATGAATCGTTGAGGCCTCTACCAAGGGAGGACACTTACTATGGCTTCATTATTCAGTTTGAGAGATAGGATTACTTCAGGGAATACATGCACAACAAGGGGTATGGGGAAAGCCTTTGGTACAAATATATAATTACACATTCATTCAGTTGTGTACAGAAAAATGAAGTAGAAATAGTTAATAGTAGAATAATAATGCATAGCTAAACTTATAACTTCATACTCAGAAATTGAAAGGAAAGAGAGACATAGTTATCTTCGTTGAGTTTCCTTGTTACAGGAGATCTTGTCCCTATGTCAAATTCTAGGAGGAAGAAATGTATATGATTGTTTCTGTGCTTTCTTACGTTGGAAGGGGAGAATGATCCTATACATGGGACAATTTAGTACATATACAGACATATTTGCACAGCCTGGGGACTGGGAAAATATCTATTGTTTTAGCCATGATATAAATACCAGTGGGTCCAAGAGGTCTAGATCAGGAGAAGTTGAAGCGCATGAGCACGAGGATATTGACATTACGGCTTTCTCATCCACTAACAATAGCGCAAGCTATAAGTTTCCACTCCTCTACTTTTTCCAAGACAAAACTCGATGAGGGTTGTGGAGTTGCCAACGAAAACAAGAGGAGGGCACCAGATTCAGGTAACTAAATCTTATTCGATTCATTTAAGAGTCCTAGCAGTTCAAGTTTCTTAGAATGATATATACATTAATATCTAGTCATACAAAACCCCATGTTATGATTGTATGTTTGAGGAGGAGGAGATTACCTATATTATATGTGTATCTTAGTTACATATTGTTATTGCAGACGAGGCTGGGATGAATGCATAAATAAAATCTGAAGAACGTTGTTGCAGCACTGATCCCAGTCTGCAAAGCCTGGAATTAGGGTGTACGAAGAAGAAAAGATACTGAGGAGTCAAACAGAGGTCGTGGGGAAAATGGGCTTCAAAATTAGCCATGGAGATAATGTTTATTCATAGAGATAATGTAATGTATTGCCTCAAGGGGTGAGGCGGTGGGGAGTTGGCCCAGAGGTGAGGCGGGTGAGCCTCACCTCCACTGCAACATTATCATTATGCTCCTTCATCCATTGTAATGAGATCTCCTTCTTCATTCGTTGTACTGAGTAGAGTGGAGACTTCTTGAGTCTATGTTTGAAAGCAGCGAAGGATCAGTCACTTCATGAAGCAAGTTGTGGAGGATCAAGCTAGTTACATTGTTTGAAACTCAGGCAATGGCTCTATGCAACCTGCCAAGTCGACTGCAACCGCCTTTCCCCAAAACCTTTTAATAACATGCATGTCTGGCAGGATAATAACCTGAATGCCTCACCAAGTAAATTAATAGAGCATTCAATATGCATTAAATAGAATAGTAGGTTGCAAAATTATTAATATGAAAATTATTTTTCAAAGTCTTGAAAATTAAATTAAAATATTAAAATTTTTACATACACTAGAGACAATTACGTCCCATGATAATCATCATAGACAATAAAAAAAATTGAATATATCTATTTCAAATATTGGATAAACATTTTTTTATTTTTATAAAAAAATGCTTTAATATAAATTTTTACAAAACTTTGAAAGATGTTTTGAAAATGCTCCAAAAAGCACTTATTAATGATGTAGAATAGACCATCTAATACCCGGTCAACTATCGTTGAACGTTAAGCCGTTGTTATAGTCCCTCGCCTCGCCTCAGGCATGGACTAATAATATATGAAAGGAATATTAATTCGTAATCATACCTCAGCTATATAACTATATACATGATCTATATTTTCGAAGTGAAAAATAAAAATAGCTCAAGGTTTTAACCTAGATTGTGTAATTGTAAATATCGAGAATGTCAAGACGAGCACTTTCTTAAATAAAAATAGCTCAAGGTTTTAACCTAGATTGTGTAATTGTAAATATCGAGAATGTCAAGATGAGCACTTTCTTTCATCATAATTACATGATACTCTTCAATAACTTCTAGAAAACTTTATAGTGACACGAGATGATGTAGAGATCTTTCATTGGTCCACAATAATTTTTCTCTAGAATTTTCCACATTTCACCCTTTGAACCCCAGTAGATGAGGTAGAGATATTTGATACATTATACTCTTCAATAACTTCTAGAGTACTTTATAGTGACAACTTCTAGAATATTTTATAGTGAGGTAGAGATTTGTCATTACTCCACAACAATTTTTCTCTAGAATTTTCCACCTTTCACCTTTTGAACCCGAACATATTTCACCTTTTGAGCCCCATGAGATGAGGTAGAGATATTTGATTGGTCCACAATAATTTTTCTCTAGAATTATCCACCTTTCACCTTTAGAACCCCAACAAATGGAAAATTGTTATACTACAATGCCAATGCATAAGAGTTTCTATTTTTCTCACACCCCAAGATTATGAATATGGTGAATTTTATTAAATTGGATTTGGCATTCCACCACATAACTAAGGAAAATATTCAATGAAAAAACAAGATATTTTCATTTTAATCCAACCAATATAATATTTTCATTTTAATCCAACCAATATAATATTTCTAATATGAAGCGGTTTCTGGCATGTCAAAGGATTAAAATGTGAATGGAAAGTATTTCGATTTCTATAAGAAAGAGGTATTACCATCATTCTAAACAAATATTTAACATATATTTAACATGACAATCATCGTGTCTATAATTGAGTAAGAATGAAAAAAAATGTTCATAAAGTTATTGTGAAAATGATATATTAAAATATTGGAAATCTAAAAAGGTATTATCGTCATTCTAAAAAAATATTTAAAATGACAATCATCATGTGTACAATTGAGTAAGAATGATAAATAAGGCTAATAAAGTTAATGTGAAAATGATATATTAAAATATTGGATATTTAAGGCTCAAAGAGAAAATAGTTTATTCAAATTAATATTGTTCAAAATAAAATAAAATAAAATAAAAGATAAAACCTTTAACAAATGGAATCATTTACAATAACATAGATAAACAATAAGGATTATTTTGAAAACAAACATTACATGAATTAGATAGATTGTGTAAATCATTAAGTCCTATAGCCTATCCCTTCAAAACATTAGGACAAATCTAATTGATGTTCAAAAGTATCCCACCAAAAACCTAATGATCCCATGGAAACTCAAGAAGTCGTCTTGAATGTGATTCACAACATATATTCCATCCATATTAAAAAAAAAAAAGGGAATATGGATGGGTTTTCGTAGTTAACTTGAGAAGATCCCATAATTGAATGAATATTTTAGTTCAAATGAGAATAAAACATTTGCATAACTAAAACAAATTTAGATTAGAAARTGAATGTATTATTTTTCGTCCCATTTGAAATTTACAAACCATTTATAGAAACTAATTTTACACATCCATCATTAAAATAAAAATCTAAAACTACAACCCTACTATTAATTAGTTTAAACACTTTACAGGCTACATGTAGGATGCCTCTATTCTAAAAAAGAAAATTTCAAAGTAGAGAGGCTTTCAACAAAGAGGATTATGAACCAATTTCAAGTACACATTATGACCATGATTGTGACCTACAAAGTCTACAATTAATTTGTGTGTGGTTGGTTTCATTCTCAATGTTAGTTAGCAAAATGGGTAAAATGAGATAAATTTGGAGTAAAACTAATTCCACGTCTTCAAATTTGTTTGGAATATTGGAAATTACCAAATAAATAGGAAAATATAGAATAGTTTATTAACAAAGAATAATGAGCAAGTTTGAATACCAATCAACTAGCTGAGATAGAGAAAATTTTCAGCCAACCACATGTAGTCCTTTGTTGGCATCACCCCCTATCTAGGCTAGGATACCAAGAGGGTGAAGAAGAGAAATGCATAATTTGCAAAGAAGTCAAGAGAAATGCATGATTCTCAATACCATCTCTCCATATGAAATAAATAATAGGGCCAACCAAGTGTTTCATTGTTGATTTTTTTTTTTTTAAGATAGAACATCTCTCTTCTCCAAAAATCATCTCCTTTTTTCCATTCGAACCTCCCTTTATTTACATGAGTGAATTATGGGTAACGTGAGTCCTAATCCAAATTTTTGTTGTGGGGGCCACATTTCCTAAAATGTAAGAGGTGATGGATTAGATTTTAGAGTTGGTTTCATCCACTTTTATTCCCTCTAATTTACACTATAGGCTAGTCTCAAATGAATAAAGTTTAATGAAAATATAAGTAGAAAAATTACATAGGATTATAGGCATGTAGAATTTCCTTAAACCCCCTCACCTTTCCCCTCTTATTGTATCATATCCCCTTTAGGTGTTGATTCTCAATCATTCATGGTTCCTTTATTAACTGCAAAATACAAATATTTACAAGTATTAAAAGTATTCAAATCATCATTGAATGTTTACCTCATGGTGTGAAGTAAAGTATAAAATTAAAATATTACAATTTTACAATTTCTTTTTCTCAACATGAGAAACATATTATAGTCTTACAAAAAAAAATTTAAATCCTTAAAATATAACATTTGGATAATAGGAAACAACCTAAGGATAAATGTTTGGCATTAAAGAAATAATTGGAAAAACAAAGGGAAGATATTGAAAAAAACACTAAAAGGATTGATATACTAGAAGCATCTATCATAAACTCTATTGATATTGTAGAGGACATGTTCCCTTGTATGCTCCTAACAAGGACCTATACATTGCATGTTAATGGATAATGGCATAGATTTCAGTTGGGTAAGATCACCAACCACCTCCCTTGTAAGATAGACACTTGAAGAGACATCATCAAAGTTTGTCAACAATGCAATGAGATGTAGAGAAATCAATTGTGAAAGTTATATCTTCATAATCATATCATTCCTCACC
>JASDQU010109485.1:26767-40665 GCA_032191745.1 Picea mariana
CAATACCATGCATAGTCCAAGAATTTTCACTTCACAAAACCAAGATTTAGTACATGTGCCAATTAGTGATCTCTTGTGTGCTCCAACCAACTTTATACTAGAAGAAAAAATTTGTGAAGCTTTCATGCATGCCAAATCCTCAAAATATCTTTCATAATTATGGTAGCTATTTTTGCAACAACTTGATTGCTCATGGATGAGGTTGTGGGTGAGTTGCAAGGTTGTTATGATTTCCATGGTCTAGTAGAGATAAGAGGATTGCATGTGGAAATATTATAAGAGTTGGGTTTTTTGTAAAATATATTATGTGAATAAGAGAGAGAAAGTAGATTGAAATCTTAGTGGACTAATGGTCTTTGTTTGACTTTGAATATGCTCCGAGCAGACTTTGGACCTCTATATATTGAAGTGTATCTGAATGATGTTGAGAGTAATTGTTACACATTATTTTGGTTAGCCACGTGATCAATGATGATATCTGTATTTATTACTCCTTTGTTCCCTGAATCTACTGGAGAAATAAGACTTTCTCCCTCAAATATATAATCATCTTTCCTTGATTAAAAACCCTACCAAAGAAGATGGTATCACCTTGCAAAATGTTAAGAGTGCGACGATTCATGATCATCGCATGCTTCACCACAGTGGAATGCAGCGTCGTCGCAGGTTGCTTGTTTTTAGGGTGCGGTGATGCTCAAGCAAAGTAAAAAGGTGAAATTATCGAAGGTTCTAGAATGTGTTCTTCGGAAGGATGAGGTGGCCTCCAATCAGTTTGGATCTAACTTGCTTCTCTTATTTAGATGGATTATCCTAATCTCTTCATCCATCCCTCTTCACTCTATATAAATAGGGATCTCTCATGGGAAAAGTTAGTTGACTTATGCATGAAGAATTCTTCTGAACATTGTACTTGTGATAGATTTTCTTTATCTTTCCAAGTCATGTTGTGAATACTCTTCATCAAAATAATTGCAACAAAGGTGTGTGTTTTGAATAAAAGGGCCATTGGAAGGGACCTTGGAACATCAAGGCATAGGTTGTATTCTCCACTTTCATCGGTATAATCAAGTGATACATTTCTTCCCTATAAAAGTGTCTCCATTTTTATTGTATAACCCCTTCATCTTATGCATAGGTTTCATTGGAATATATATATCATTGCTCTCTCTCTTTCTTGGTTTGTTCTTCTTAATAGGTTTAACATCCCACAAATATAAGAATTGAGCAAGGACACCACTAGTGAGGATCAAACGACGTTTAAATGGTATGTCATTTATCCCTCATGGAACTAGCTTACGTTAAAATGAAATGTAAGGATAAGCTTGTATTCTGCTATGTTTTGTTCTGATTTCTTGTTGAAGTTAGGGAGATTAGTTTGTGTCAGCACTTACTAATTTGTCCAGTAAAAAAATTGGCGACCATACTGGGGAACTTCCTCCTTGAGTCAATGTTTCCAAGACAATTGTCTTGTCATTCATATGTTCAAGAGAAGTTCAACCTAGACAAGCCTTCTATTGAGTCGGCCATCTACAGTCCTCAAATTCTTACCATGTTGGCCTTCTCTGAGTCAGTTTTGAATCACTTTATACTCTGATCTACTTCAAATATGTTACATATTTCGTGTCATTGATGGGGGATACATTAAGGCCCTACTATGATGAGTCTTTTCCTGTCGAATTCATCTCATTATCCTGAAATTATACTTAGAAATCATTTAGTAACTTGGAACCCACATGCCTCAATGGCAGGTTTCCTTGTTTTCAACACTGGGTTCACATCATTGACCCCTGATTGGAAAATTCCATCAAGTGTTCAACTTCAAATCATTAATTCACATTCATTATATTGTAATAGATTGCCTTGGGGTTCATTTACATCAATGATGATTTCCCTCACAATTTTTAATGATATCCATTAATGAACAGTAATCAAGTGGTTTCTACCATGTTCGACGTCGACAGCTATAATCACATGGATAGATTTGTACTTCGTGATGATGGAAATGAAGACCCTAGATACTGTCACATAGATCCATGTTGTAATGGAGTAAATCATAAGTCTTTACTAACATATATATTCACCATGTATTTCTCATGGCTATGTCCAAATTTGAGTCGTTATAACATAGATCCACAGTGTATTTATCGTGGCTATGTTGAATCATAATGTCATGGATCCATAGTGTATGATTGGTGGCCATGACTCACTTGACACTTATTCTTAGAGTCACTTGTAGTCTGAGTATGGGAATTCCTACCTCAATAAATGGTATATTATTATGTAGATGCTTGTTTGTTGACAGGTTTTCGACTGATGTGCTCCTTGTTCTCGACACACACATTCTACAAAGTATTTAAGTTGTCACATGTTCCAACTTCATAATTTCGGGGGAATTATGTTACACATTATTTTTTTCACCCCCATGATCACTGATGATATGTGTATTGATTACTCCTTTGTTCCTTGAAGCTATTGAAGAAATAAGACTTTCTCCCTGGGAAATAGAATCATCTTTCCTTTATTAAAAACCCTACCAAAGATGATCATCGCACCTTTCCAAATGTTAAGGGTGTGACAATCCCTGATCATCACATGCTGCCCCATAGTGGAATGTGGCATCGTCGCAGGCTGCTTGTCTTTAGGGTGCGACGATTCTCAAGAAAAGGAAAAAGGTCAAATTCTCGAAGGTTCTAGAATGGAATCTTCAAAAGGATGAGGTGGCCTCTGATCGGTTTGGATCTCACTCACTTCTTTGATTTAGTGGGATTATCATAATCTCTTCATCCATCCCTATTCAATCTATATAAAGAGGTATCTCCCATGGGAAACGTTAGACTGGCTTATGCATGGAGAATTTTGTTGAAGACTATACTTGTGATAGATTTGCTTTAGCTTTCCAAGTCAGGTTGTGAATACTTTTCATCAAAAGCATTGAAACAAAGGTGTGTGTGTTGAAGAAAAATTCCATTGTAAGGGACCTTGCAACATCAAGGCATGGGTTTTATTCTCCAATTTAATCAATATAACTCAGTGATACATTTCTTCCCTATAAAAGTGTCTCCATTTTTATTGCATAACTCCTTGATCGTATGCATAGGTTTCATTGGAATATATATATCGTTGCTCCCTTTATTTTTTGGTTTGTGCTTCTTAATAGGTTCAAAATCCAACAAATCCAAGGATGGAGTAAGGACAACACTAGCAAGGATTAAATGATGTTTAAAAAGTATGTTATTTATCCCTCATTGAACTAGCTTACGTTACAATGAAATCTAAGGAGAAACTTGTATTCTGCTATGTTTTGTTCTAATTTATTGTTGAAGTTAGGGAGATTAGTTTTTGTCAGCACTTACCGATTTGTCTAGTAACAGTAATGAATGAAGCATGAAGAACACTTGTATATATATCTTACGAATTATTTTCTAAATGTGTTTATATTTTGTAGTATTCTATGTAGCACTCATATAGATGTTGTGAATGAATGTGAAATGAATGCATGGATTAAGTTGGAAGTTTCATATATTTAATATTACTTCATGATTTTTATGAAACCTACAGTATCTATGATTCTCATTTCATATCGGGTGAGACCATATTTAGTTCATKAATATTGAATATGTTGGTGCCTATGGGGTATTTTTTGGTAAAGCCTTTCAAACCCTAGGTCTGAAACCTCGAGCAAACAATTGGTTCCATTGTCAAGACCTGATGGTTTTGTGCTACATGTTGAAGGAAGGACATGACACGGAAACCTTATAGGAAGGATATAGAAAAATATGTATCTAAGAAGGAATATGAGTTTTCATGATGACAAATGAAGAATATACAAATCCACCTCAAGCGATGGAAACAAAGTTACATATATTCAGATATACATGATTTTTTTTTGTTGAGTTTCCCTTTTTACTATGTGATCACATAAAAAGGAAAACATAGATTAACTTTGCATGGAAATCCTGAGAACCGTTGTTTTGGAACTAAAAAGTGGCCAGTTGGTGGAGAACTATGGATAATAAGTAGTAAATAGCTATTGATTTACATTTGATAATGTGAAAGAAGGGCGCATTATTGAGTTTATTCTTGAATGAAATAAATATTTCAGTAGTGTTGAAATAAATCTTGCAGTTGGCACTAGAAGGAGACTATTGGAGGAAATCCCTCTAAGTATCAAAATGACATTCATGGAAAAGGGGATGATGCACATCGATCCTGGTAGGATGGTTGAGTAAAAGCCATCACAGGAAAGGTGGGGATGGAAATAAGGGGGAATAAGAATATATCAAAGAAATAGTGGATCCAGAAGAAGATGAGATGGGGTGAGAGAGGTTGGATCCATAATATTAGAGGAGGATAACATCTAAGAGATATGCAAGAATATGCAAGATAAGGATATGATTTGAGTAGAGATGTAAAGAAAATAAATAAAGGGGTGAAAAATGAGTAGTAAGATCCAAGATGAAGAGAAGAGAAACCATTCCAGAAGCGTGCGTGATAGAAAGGTCTATGTTAGAGAGAAGCACAAAAGAAGAGACATTGTTGAAGACATGTGACATTAGGAATGAGGTATCAAGAGAGGATAATAGAAGCAGTGGGAGTAGGATTAGATAAAATGAGGTTATATCCCCTTGGCTAGTGAGATATGTAGTCACATAAAAAAATGATGTGGAGCAGAGTAGTAGTGCCGACACAAGAAGAAAATAGAGATGGATCCCTTCAAGAAGGAGCAGAGACTTTGGATTTTATGAGAAGGCTTGCAGGGCTAGAGATAGGGAGCTATTTTGGATCCATCATTGAATAATATGAAAGAGTATGGAGGAACCCCATATTTGAATCAACCCCCTTATGCATATGTCACCTAGAAGAAATATTAGAAGGAATTTTATAGGTGAGTGAAGTAGAAGAACAAAGCAAAGAAGAAAGGGAAGGAGAAGATATGATTGAAGTAGAAGTTGAAGTCAGTGAAACTTCACAAAAAAAATCATTATTACCAACAATAATAAGTAGTAGTTAGTCCGAAAGACATACTTCTAGATCATGTATGACCAACAAATATTCAAACCTCGGGATTCTTGCATTTCAAGGGATGGAAAGAGATGATGTGGGAAAAAACTGGTTCACATGTCAAATTGTATGTTATATGAGAAGAGTCAAATATGAGGCATTAAATATTATGCAAATAGAAACCACATTCAAAGATAGAGCTTTGACATGGTACATGAAGTACAAGGCTACTTCACTGGCGGGATAGGAAATTTACCTTACAAAATTAAAGAGATATATGTTGAGAGAAATTTCAAATACAAAGTCAAAATCATAGTGTATAACTAAGATCAAAGAGATTAAGGAGAAAGCATGAGAAACCATGTGGGACTATGACCAACAGTTCATGGCTCTATTGGATATAATGGAATTTCATATCTGAGATGTCTAGCATAGGGAATAGTGTATTGTTAGACTTCTACCACACATTTCAGTCTTTCTCACCCAGAAAAAGGTAACAAACCAAGTGGAGGCCACATAAATTGCAATGTGATTAGAGTCTACAGCAAGAGGTGGTGAGACATTTACAGGACTAGAACATGTAGAATATTAGATCATGAACCTAACCATGCAACTATGATATGACAAATGATAAGGTGGTGCACTAGAATGTATGGTATACCTTGTGCCGCATAGAAGGTCGGCATATAAATGAGTGTCCTATTCTAGGAAGTTACAAAATGAAAAGCATGTCAAATCCATTTCTGACAAGACCAAATATCAAGTGGTGTGAAAGTTGTATACAATGGGGTTATACACCACCCCATTTTCCAACACTGAAGAAGTATCAAAAAACCATAAACACTTTGTTTTCCAAATTTTACAAATACATGGGCCACGATGTGAACAACTGTTGTTCACTACAACTAATGAAGGAGCACACTACAGATTCGTATAGGGTCTAGGAAGAAAATAAGGATGGAGATCATGGAGGATTTGAATGAGGCTTGAAAGAGGAGGCTACTAAGGAGTCTAGAGAGGAGGATATAGAATACAAAGTGGAAGAGGAGATGGTGGAGGGGGGATACCACCTACCCTTTTTAATTATGGTGAGATAGGCCACTTGTTGCAATTTTGTACCAAGTCGCATGCACTATCTGGGTATTGCCACAATGAAATCCATGTAGTGGAGGATTTCCTAGAATTATTAGAAAAATGGGAAGAAAAGAAGGGGAACTACAACATCGTGACTACTGAGCGACATGAAGATCAAAATATAAAATAATAAGCTAATGTACATGAGGTAAATTAAGGATACATACATATATGAGAGACGAAATAGAACAACAAGATGGTTCAAGAGAGAATATAGAAGGAAATATCAGAAAGGTAGTGTGAGAACCTATTACGTTTAACATCATACAAAAATATTAGCTCTTGCATGACATGTAGAGGGACTTAGAAGAGAAAAAAACACATGAACAACTACAATGCACAACACAAATGGAACTGAAGAGGCCAACATGTGAAGAATTGCAATGCACATTGTAGAGTGAACTGGAAGAGGCCTTCATGTGTGAATAATTACAATGTACAATGTAGAGAGAAATCTAAGAGGAACACATGCATGAAGAGTTGCAATTCATGATGCACAAGGAAACATAGTGCAATGATTATGCTAAGGATAAATTAGGAAAATAGGTAAGTGAATTCTTGCATTTTTGTATTAATATGTTGGATGATCCTATAATTGGAAATAATTTGACCCACATGATGAAAATATTTATGGAGGAAGGGGAGACTGACGCTGCTATTTATATATTGTTTACTAGAACAAGATGTGTGCCATGTTAGTGGGAGGAAGTGCACAAGGAGATAATTTCAAATGACAGTTGAGCTAGGAAGTTATGAGATGGATGGTGTCATGTTGGACCTAGGATCTGATGTGAAAATATTTCCAAAGAAATAGTGCAAGTTGATGGGTAAACCAAAGTTTGTGTCGTCCCCTATTCAACTCAAGCTTTCCAACCAATACAAAATTGATCTCATTAGCAGGTTACAATAAGTGAAAGTGAACATATATGGGGGTAAAAAATAAAGTGGATGTTGAAGTGATCAAGATTATGGATGAATCAAAACCCTTATCTATCTCTACTTGGAATTGAATGGGAATTGAGAACAATGCCATACTAAATTTGAAGCAATGGAAGATGTCCTTTGATAAATATACTTTGTGAATTATTTAACCACTAGATACAAATGAGGGAGACATATATAATGAGCCCGTCAATGAATATGCACAAAGCTCGATTATGGAAAACATATACAACATCACAAGATGCAAGGAAGACTATGAATATAATAGCCGATGAATACTTGAGTTGGAGAATTGTTTGTTCCTATGATATAGATTCAAATGATGCAAAGGAAATACATAATAATAAGTTCTATCAAGTATCAACCACGAGATGCACATGAATCACCAAATAAGTGCACTGGATCATATCAGAGTTGTGTGACCTACTAAGGTTTGAACGAATGGGCTCGATAGAGATATTTATAACACAAGTGGAGGAGAGTGTTCTTGATATCTAAAGGATTCAGGCCATGGATGAAGTATTCAAAGGAATCTATGCATGGTAGTGGGAAACACATCATGTATATCTACAGGAATGGGCACAGGTGATGGAGTGTATCAAGGTAAGGTTCCATCCCATGAATAAAATTTTATTGATGAGGCAATGCAATGGTACCTAAGATTCTCAAGAACATATTTGTTTCTCACAATGGCACTGGATACACAATAATATTCCTAGTGCACAATGGGTCCATCAATTTGTCCATACCATGGATATTGTACCGAAAATACAATACATCTAGGAATAGATGGGAAGGAAAACAAGGAACTGAGAGAAAGTGAGTAGTCAGTTCTACAAATGTTAAAGTTTAGATTAGAGGTCCTTTCCTAGAGGGATATTTTGTTAAGGATCAAATATTTCATCTTCCATCGACAACTCAAAGACACCATGCAAAAACATTTCTACACATGCCATAAGGTGATGGAAAAATTGAAGAAAATAGTATGTTGTTGAAAGGTCCTTAGGGAGCTCAAATCAATGAAACTAAGGGTGAGAATGTAGTTCAAGGAAAGGTAAATTTAGCAACACTCAATGAAATGCCATTACAGTGGATGATAGATAGAAATCAATTGAAGAATTATCATAGCCCATAGGGTTTGGATGCTTGATGATAGGAGGCATTGTGTAACAGGTAAACACATAGTATATAAGAACTGCATAGGGTTAGAGTATGGATTAGAAGTATATTAATCATAAAATATGTAATAATTAGTTATATTAGACAATTCAAGACAATATAGTAGGATGAGGTAGGTCCTTCGAAAAATAGATTTGGAATATTCAGAGGAGATTAGGGTATAAATGCTTGAGTACAAATGAAATGATGGAATAGCTAGACACGACAGGTGGCTACCAGGAAACAACTGGACATAGTGACATAGAGGTCAATATCTAGTGTTAGGAGAGGTCATAAAAACATGGGGAATTGCAATTAGTTATGGAAATAATTTCTAGTGGTGCACTAACAGTTATGGAAATAGATCCTACTATTGTTTGGAATTAATGACAACTGTGGGCCTACGTAGATAGTTAAGAAGCTAGATATTTTTATGGGAAATTAAACCAACAAGTATTTAATGATTGAATGCACCACTTCCATTCATTATTTTCACAGAGAGATCAAAGTGTAAATTAGAAAGAAAAATATAAAGCAGAGAGTCGAGAGAAGAGAGACCAAAATGAAAAGAGAATTATAATTTTAATTGAATTAGTGTTTGGAATTCAATGCACACAACCCTTCAGCGAGACCTTAGTAGAGAGCCTGAGCAAAGTATGGTAGTACAACAAACCAAAAACCCTAATAAGTCAACTAGGATAATGGCTCCCTCAATTAATTCAAAAGCTTGAGAAAAAAGTCAAGTAATTAAAGGACCAACATATTCCCAAGATCGAAATCGTGACTGAGGTAAGTATTAGAGGATATCTATTAGGAAGGGTTTCCACAACTTAAATACACAAATTACAACATATAAGATGAGGTACAGTTCTCTGATTTTTTCTTTTATGTAACATCCATGGTTTTAATCCTTGAAATTATAATGTAATTGTATAAATGTGATTTATGCTGGTGAGACAATATGTTTGGGGAAAAGAGGCCATATTTATTAATATGGATAGGGGATGAGCTATGTAAATGGTACATTGAAATTATTGATAATATAGTAATCATTGGATGCTATACAAAATGGATGAAGAACAATGGGGGGATATGATTCCACAAGAGAGAGGGGTCTAAGGGGATTTTATTCATGGGTATTAATCCTAAACACACATTCCTAAATTATTATTATCATTGTGTATAACCTTCTTAATTGTTGTTGAGTGTTCACAAAGACAAACATTAAACTCATGTCAGGGGGTGGGTGTAAATATTCACATCCCATATTTATTGGAGAGCATGGCTTGAAGTAAAATCATCTTTTGGAAGAGTGAGAGTCAAGCAATAAAGGGAGAAGAAGGAAAATTTGTATGCAGATGGGGCAGTTTTTACATCCAATGTTTGGGAAACAAGGGAAGAGTTGAGTGTTGGGAAGAACACTAGCCATGTTGTGCTTGAAGGTAGCCATGGCCTGTCTATGTTTTATGCTAAGAAAGAGACATTTGTTCCTTTAAAACGATATGTAATCATATAGATCATTTTCCTGTTAAGGAAATGGCTCAAGAGCCTTGTGAAGGCAGTTGTGAGCACTCCTGACTCAATTGAGAGTTAATGAAGTCCCGACCTATGATATTCCTAGCCAATAGAGTGAATAAGAATCCTTTATAAATGAATGCTACAACTCAAGGGACTATGATAATTGAAGGGGGTATATTCCTTTGGTTGTGTAGGTTGTGGGGAAGAGAGAGATTGTAGATTGGAACTGCTAGAGGAGAAGAACCTGGGTTTTGGGTTGATGAGTGTGGAGAGTGGATAGGTAAAGGGAGAAATATCCTTTTTGACTCATATCCTCAACTCTACGATGACCTTATATTGAGAGAAAGTGAACAACAACTCTTATGTATGGGAGGTCCATCCTTCGTACACAACCAGTTGGTTAACGATTAATAGATAAGTTCTCCTTTGTGTTACTATGTTTATTCCGCCATGAAAATGGTTTATATGAATGTTGTGTGTTTGTTGTGTGCTTAATGGATGCATTATCATGTTTAATATATGTTTTTAGATGCATTTAGAACCCTAGTATTATTCAAATGGTTAAATATGTGTGTGATATGTAACTGGCAAGTTGGAGGAATTCATTAAGTAGAAAATATTAATTTTAAAGTGTGTTTTCCACTGATAATGTTCCTCAATTGGACTGGGGTATGTTACATTATTGTATCATAGTTTTTGGTTCAACACTAGACCCATATTATCCAAGAACCAATGTGAATTTGGGAAAATTTTCTATTAAAAATTTTGATCTATGATGAATTTGGGGGAAACAGGGAAAATTAAAGCGAAATCCCCAGATTCGTGAGAAAAATCAAGTTTTAAATTCCTCAAAATTGTTGAAGAGATTATATGGGGAATTAATTTGCATATTTGTATAGTTTAAATTCAAGTTGGAAGGTCAAAATTCATGTTGTAATGGCCATTGTAGAATTGGGTTGTGTTCAGTGAATTGATGGCCAAGATCATGTTTGATTTTGAGATCAACGACCTAGATTCATTGTATTAGATTTACAAACTTATAAGTTTTTCAGAGTTGGAAAGGTCTAGTACCTCAACTTCCAATATCCATTTTCGGAGATTTGGAAGTTGGAGCAGATCAACGGTCAATATCATCATGAATGGAAGATCGACAACCTAGATTCATCTATGATTTGGTTGAAAATTTGTAAGTGTTGGAGTTCTCCAAAACAATTCGTCGATAGATGATGGTTCATTCAGAAAAATTGGTGAAGTGTTATGTTCTCCAACGCAAATAAAATAACACAAAGAGAGCTTTCCAATGAGCTATTATAGGCAAAAAATAAAGATCGTATGGAAAAGTTACAATTGAAACTATAGAGGGTATATTTTTGACATCAGTATAGTTACAAAGGGCGTAAATCCTTGCTCAGAAGTCCATTTTGGGAAAAAGGGTAGTATATGGAAATATTGTGAACCATAGAAGACAATTGTGGAGCTATATTTTAAATTTGGGTATAAATAAATGTAAAAGAAGAGAAGGAAATCACTTGTAGCATATGGGGATAAAAGTGTAAAATAGTCAAAACTTATGTGGGCCACAACTAACAGTATAGATCCCCGTTAAGGGTGAAAATTTGATAGATCATTCATAAGGTAGTAATGAACATGACTAGTTTAATTTCTATCAAAATCCAAAGGAAATTGGTGTAGGGATGCATGACTGGAGCATCAGTTTGACAATATAACAGTTGCTGTGAATTCAATGTTAGTATTAATATCTATATCATATAGAAAAGTTTCCTTGGTTCCTAACAAAATTACCTCTGTTGGTGGAAAAATTTGGTGTTTGAGATTATTTTTCACTTAGGAGAAGGTGCACAAAAAGGAGTAAACTGACAATATTCAATTTCCTATGAATTTCTTCTTAGTCCTCGAAATTGAGATGTTGCATTATTTTGTCATTGATGTCAAAGAGTTGATGTCTTTTCATAGTATCATTGATGTATTTATTGATGGCCTAGGTTGTCATTGATGTAATTGATGTCAAAGGATTGATGTAATTGATGTCAAGTGGTGTCATAGTGATGTGTTGGTTCATAGGAAGAAGTTTCATATTTGATGTCATGTCATGAATGATAGGAAGTACCAAATGGATAAACTCCAAATTTGTCCCCTTATGGTTAAATACCTCATGGGAAGATTCTTTGTGAAGTCCAAATGGTTAAGTGGTTGAATCATCCTAATAGTTTGGTTAGTGAACCCAAGTTTGTTTGAGGAATAATGTTATGAATATCACTGAATGTGTTAGTAAGACTATTCTAAATGGATAGTTCTTTTCATTCCATTTCTGGTGATATGTGGAATGCTACATAACTCCTCATGGTACAGAGTTATGCCCATGTGAAGTTGGATAACCCTCATGTGTTTTCTAGAAGCCCCTAGAAGGTCAAGAAGCCAAATTATTCTAGAAGCTCCTAGAATAAATTTGATTAGTCAAAGTGGTTAATCATGGGTTAAGTGGTTGCAACAATAAAACAATTAAAAATAAATTAGTTGCAACTAGCAGTGGAGAAGTTACTATTTGTGGAGAAAGTAGTTATAAGTGGACAAGTGGTTAGAAGTAGGTTATCCCCAAAAATAAGGAAGTTGGCTAGAGTTGGTTAGATGAGGAAGCTACTTGGATAAGTATAAATAAGAGAGAAAGGGTATCCTATGTGTGAATCTATTGAGTATATTGAAACCTATTCTAGTGAAATATTCATTGCATGTACTCATGGATGCATTAAAAGTTCCATAAGTATGAGGTTTTGACCGAGAAAGTTTATGAGGTTAAAAAAACCCTACTTTTCTAAAGTAGTACACATGATGCAATGAACTAGGGTGTGTATGTATGTGAGATAAAGGAGAGCATGGACCATACAATTGAGAAGGATATGAAAAAATTGAGTAAGTGTTGGTGCCAGTTTCCTGAAGTTTGAAGAAAGTTCCAGATAAACATTCTACAGGTTCAGATCTGCTACAAGGGTTCTGGTATGGGTAAATATTTTATTGATGTTAGACGTTCTCATGGTATGGTGAATGCTTAAGGAATTCCTTGTGTGGTTGTATTGATATATGAATAGGGTAGTCGGTTGGTTGAGTATTTCAGTTATGTTCTGATTGAGAGATATCCATGATCTGTGATTTTATATGCATGAGGAGCATGCATAGGTTGTTGGATGGTATAGATATTTTTGTGATTGGTTATGGTACAGATTGGGAAGTGACATGCAGATTGCAGTGATAGGTCACAAGTGGATGTGCCAAAGGTAGAAAGGATATGAAGGGCCAAAAGGTTGAAGTTTCAAAAACCCTAGTTTTTGAAGGTGTAAGTAGGATGAAAGAAGGAAGAGCACATACATATGCATGCTACAGTATAGGCACGATGCATACATACACGTGATGCACTATTGAAAGGTCATGTACCTGTTGATAGACTTGGTTCTATCCACAAGCATGGTATTGTACTTGAGGATTCAATTTCTCACATCTCAATTGGTGTTGAGATTTGTAAGTTGAGTCTTGCATTGAGAGTTGGTGCTCTTATGGATTTGTTTATCTATTCATTTGATGCCGATAATTTCAATGTTTAATCGAAACCTGCACAGGAGATATATCTAAAGAAAGTACAAACAAAGTTCATTAAGAAAGGAAGAGAGATTCAATATGGAAGAATGAGAAAATATATTGATCTAGGTGGATATTGGTGGCCACCCACCTTTTCCAACTAGCTCAAAGCAGTTTTCTGGCAATTTTGACCATTTACTGTTTTTAGCAGGTTTTAACTTCCGGGGCCATTTTGAGGGCCTAAATGAAGGTTTTTCACGATTGAGTTTCTCCATGATAGACAAAGGCATGATTGATCCCCAAAAATGAATCTCCTCGACGATACCTTTCCAACGAGCTATCATATGCCTAAAATGGACATCGTATACAAAAGTTACAACCCCGAGAAGTTGATGTACTAACTTACCCAAATAGGGCCGACATGACTTTTGGCGCTTCATATCCTAGGGTTAGGTTTTGGGATGTATAGGAATTTTGGCATTGCTATTTATTGTGAAAAGGCCTTCAAAACCTCATTGTAATCATCTTCTTGTGAATGCGAGTAGCCGTCACATCTC
>JASDQU010109485.1:40685-57384 GCA_032191745.1 Picea mariana
CCATCACAGGAAAGGTGGGGATGGAAATAAGGGGGAATAAGAATATATCAAAGAAATAGTGGATCCAGAAGAAGATGAGATGGGGTGAGAGAGGTTGGATCCATAATATTAGAGGAGGATAACATCTAAGAGATATGCAAGAATATGCAAGAAAAGGATATGATTTGAGTAGAGATGTAGAGAAAATAAATAAAGGGGTGAAAAATGAGTAGTAAGATCCAAGATGGAGAGAAGAGAAACCATGCGAGAAGCGTGTGTGATAGAAAGGTCTATGTTAGAGAGAATCACAAAAGAAGAGACATTGTTGAAGACATGTGACATTAGGAATGAGGTATCAAGAGAGGATAATAGAAACAATGGGAGTAGGATCAGATAAAATGAGGTTATATCCCCTTGGCTAGTAAGATATGTAGTCACATAAAAAAATGATGTGGAGCAGAGTAGTAGTGCCGACACAACAAGAAAATAGAGATGGATCCCTTCAAGAAGGAGCAGAGACTTTGGATTTTATGAGAAGGCTTGCAGGGCTAGATATAGGGAGCTATTTTGGATCCATCATTGAATAATATGAAAGAGTATGGAGGAACCCCATCTTTGAATCAACCCCCTTATGCATATGTCACCTAGAAGAAATATCAGAAGAAATTTTATAGGTGAGTGAAGTAGAAGAAGAAAGCAAAGAAGAAAGGGAAGGAGAAGATATGATTGAAGTAGAAGTTGAAGTCAGTGAAACTTCACAAAAAAAATCATTATTACCAACAATAATAAGTAGTAGTTAGTCCGAAAGACGTACTTCTAGATCATGTATGACCAACAAATATTCAAACCTCAGGATTCTTGCATTTCAAGGGATGGAAAGAGATGACGTGGGAAAAAAATGGTTCACATGTGAAATTGTATGTTATATGAGAAGAGTCAAATATGAGGCATTAAATATTATGCAAATAGAAACCACATTCAAAGATAGAGCTTTGACATGGTACATGAAGTACAAGGCTACTTCACTGGCGGGATAGGCAATTTACCTTACAAAATTAAAGAGATATATGCTGAAAGAAATTTCAAATACAAAGTCAAAACCATAGTGTATAACTAAGATCAAAGAGATTAAGAAGAAAGCATGAGAAACCATGTGGGACTATGACGAACAGTTCATGGCTCTATTGGATATAATGGAATTTCATATCTAAGATGTCTAGCACAGGGAATAGTTTATTGTTAGACTCCTACCACACATTTGAGTCTTTCTCACCCAGAAAAAGGTAACAAACCAAGTGGAGGCCACATAAATTGCAATGTGATTAGAGTCTACACCAAGAGGTGGTGAGACATTTACAGGACTAGAACATGTAGAATATTAGATCATGAACCTAACCATGCAACTATGATATGACAAATGATAAGGTGGTGCACTAGAATGTGTGGTATACCTTGTGTCGCATAGAAGGTCACCATATAAATGAGTGTCCTATTCTAGGAAGTTACAAAATGACAAGCATGTCAAATCCATTTCTGACAAGACCAAATATCAAGTGGTGTGAAAGTTGTATACAATGGGGTTATACACCACCCCATTTTCCAACACTGAAGAAGTATCAAAAAACCATAAACACTTTGTTTTCCAAATTTTACAAATACATGGGCCACGATGTGAACAACTATTGTTCACTACAACTAATGAAGGAGAACACTACAGATTCGTACAGGGTCTAGGAAGAAAACAAGGATGGAGATCATGGAGGATTTGAATGAGGCTTGAAAGAGGAAGCTACTAAGGAGTCTAGAGAGGAGGATATAGAATACAAAGTGGAAGAGGAGATGGTGGAGGGGGGATACCACCTACCCTTTTTAATTATGGTGAGATAGGCCACTTGTTGCAATTTTGTACCAAGTCGCATGCACTATCTGGGTATTTCCACAATGAAAACCATGTAGTGGAGGATTTCCTAGAATTATTAGAAAAATGGGAAGAAAAGAAGGGGAACTACAACATCGTGACTAATGAGCCACATGAAGATTAAAATATAAAATAATAAGCTAATGTACATGAGGTAAATTAAGGAGACATACATATATGGGAGACGAAATAGAACAACAAGATGGTTCAAGAGAGAATATAGAAGGAAATATCATAAAGGTAGTGTGAGAACCTATTACGTTTAACATCATACAAAAATATTAGTTCCTGCATGACATGTAGAGGGACTTAAAAGAGAAAAAAACACATGAACAACTACAATGCACAACACAAATGGAACTGAAGAGGCCAACATGTGAAGAATTGCAATGCACATTGTAGAGGGAACTGGAAGAGGCATGCATGTGTGAATAATTGCAATGTACAATGTAGAGAGAAATCGAAGAGGAACACATGCATGAAGAGTTGCAATTCATGATGCACAAGGAAACATAGTGCAATGATTATGCTAAGGATAAATTAGGAAAATAGGTAAGTGAATTCTTGCATTTTTGTATTAATATGTTGGATGATCCTATAGTTGGAAATAATTTGACCCACATGATGAAAATATTTATGAAGGAAGGGAAGACCGACGTTGCTATTTATATATTGTTTACTAGAACAAGATGTGTGCCATGTTAGTGGGAGGAAGTGCACAAGGAGAAAATTTCAAATGACAGTTGAGCTAGGAAGTTATGAGATGGATGGTGTCATGTTGGACCTAGGATCTGATGTGAAAATATTTCCAAAGAAATAGTGCAAGTTGATGGGTAAACCGAAGTTTGTGTCGTCCCCTATTCAACTCAAGCTTTCCAACCAATACAAAATTGATCTCATTAGCAGGTTACAATAAGTGAAAGTGAACATAGATGGGGGTAAAAAATAAAGTGGACTTTGAAGTGATCAAGATTATGGATGAATCAAAACCCTTATCTATCTCTACTTGGAATTGAATGGGAATTGAGAACAATGCCATGCTAAATTTGAAGCAATGGAAGATGTCCTTTGATAAATATACTTTGTGAATTATTTAACCACTAGATACAAATGAGGGAGACATATATAATGAGCCCGTAAATGAATATGCACAAAGCTCGATTATGGAAAACATATACAACATGACAAGATGCAAGGAAGACTATGAATATGATAGCCGATGAATACTTGAGTTGGAGAATTGTTTGTTTCTATGATATAGATTCCAATGATGCAAAGGAAATACAAAATAATAATTTCTATCAAGTATCAACCACGAGATGCACATGAATCACCAAATAAGTGCACTAGATCATATCAGAGTTGTGTGACCTACTAAGGTTTGAACGAATGGGCTCGATAGAGATATTTATAACACAAGTGGATGAGAGTGTTCTTTGATATCTAAAGGATTCGGGCCATGGATGAAGTATTCAAAGGAATCTATGCATGGTAGTTGGAAACACATCATGTATATCTACAGGAATGGGCACAAGTGATGGAGTGTATCAAGGTAAGGTTCCATCCCATGAATAAAATTTTATTGATGAGGCAATGCAATGGTACCTAAGATCCTCAAGAACATATTTTTTTCTCGCAATGGCATTGGATACACAATAATATTCCTAGTGAACAATGGGTCCATCAATTTGTCCATACCATGGATATTGTACTGAAAATACAATACATCTAGGAACGGATGGGAAGGAAAACAAGGAACTGAGAGAAAGTGAGTAGTCAGTTCTACAAATGTTAAAGTTTAGATTAGAGGTCCTTTCCTAGAGGGATATTTTGTTAAGGATCAAATATTTCATCTTCCATCCACAACTCAAAGACACCATGCAAAAACATTTCTACACATGCCATAAGGTGATGGAAAAATTGAAGAAAATAGTATGTTGTTGAAAGGTCCTTAGGGAGCTCAAATCAATGAAACGAAGGGTGAGAATGTATTTCAAGGAAAGGTAAATTTAGCAACACTCAATGGGATTCCATTACAGTGGATGATAGATAGAAATCAATTGAAGAATTATCATAGCCCATAGGGTTTGGATGCTTGATGATAGGAGGCATTGTGTAACAGGTAAACACATAGTATATAAGAACTGCATAGGGTTAGAGTATGAATTAGAAGTATATTAATCATAAAATATGTAATAATTAGTTATATTAGACAATTCAAGACAATATAGTAGGATGAGGTAGGTCCTACGAAAATTAGATTTGGAATATTCAGAGGAGATTAAGGTATAAATGCTTGATTACAAATGAAATGATGGGATAGCTAGACACGACAGGTGGCTACCAGAAAACAACTGGACATAGTGACATAGAGGTCAATATCTAGTGTTAGGAGAGGTCATAAAAACATGGGGAATTGCAGTTAGTTATGGAAATAATTTCCAGTGGTGCACTAACAGTTATGGAAATAGATCCTACTATTGTTTGGAATTAGTGACAACTGTGGGCCTAGGTAGATAGTTAAGAAGCCAGATATTTTTAGGGGAAATTAAACCAACAAGTATTTAATGATTGAATGCACCACTTCCATTCATTATTTTCACAGAGAGATCAAAGTGTAAATTAGAAAGAAAAATATAAAGCAGAGAGTCGAGTGAAGAGAGACCAAAATGAAAAGAGAATTATAATTTTAATTGAATTAGTGTTTGGAATTCAATGCACACAACCCTTCAGCGAGACCTTAGTAGAGATCCTGAGCAAAGTATGGTAGTACAAAAAACCAAAAACCCTAATAAGTCAACTAGGATAATGGCTCCCTCAAGTAATTCAAAAGCTTGAGAAAAAAGTTAAGTGATTATAGGACCAACATATTCCCAAGCTTGAAATCCTGACTGAGGTAAGTATTAGAGGATATCTATTAGGAAGGGTTTCCACAACTTAAATACACAAATTACAACATATAAGATGAGGCACAGTTCTTTGATTTTTTCTTTTATGTAACATCCATGGTTTTAATCCCTGAAATTATAATGTAATTGTATAAATGTGATTTATGCTGGTGAGACGATATGTTTGGAGAAAAGAGGCCATATTTATTAATATGGATAGGGGATGAACTATGTAAATGGTACATTGAAATTATTGATAATATAGTAATCATTGGATGCTATACAAAATGGATGAAGAACAATGGGGGGATATGATTCCACGAGAGAGAGGGGTCTAAGGGGATTTTATTCATGGGTATTAATCCTAAACACACATTCCTAAATTATTATTATCATTGTGTATAACCTTCTTAATTGTTGTTGAGTGTTCAAAAAGACAAACATTAAACTCATGTCAGGGGGTGGGTGTAAAGATTCACATCCCATATTTATTGGAGAGCATGGCTTGAAGTAAAATCATCTTTTGGAAGAGTGAGAGTCAAGCAATAAAGGGAGAAGAAGGTAAATTTGTATGCAGATGGGGCAGTTTTTACATCCAATGTTTGGGCAACAAGGGAAGAGTTGAGTGTTGGGAAGAACACTAGCCATGTTGTGCTTGAAGGTAGCCATGGCCTGTCTATGTTTTATGCTAAGAAAGAGACACGTGTTCCTTTAAAACGATATGTAATCCTATAGATCATTTTCTTGTTAAGGAAATGGCTCAAGAGCCTTGCGAAGGCAGTTGTGAGCACTCCTGAGTCAATTGAGAGTTCATGAAGTCCCCACCTATGATATTCCTAGCCAATAGAGTAAATAAGAATCCTTTATAAATGAATGCTACAACTCAAGGGACTATGATAATTGAAGGGGGTATATTCCTTTGGTTGTGGAGGTTGTGGGGAAGAGAGAGATTGTAGATTGGAACTGCTAGAGGAGAAGAACTTGGGTTTTGGGTTGATGAGTGTGGAGAGTGGATAGGTAGAGGGAGAAATATCCTTTTTGACTCATATCCTCAACTCTACGATGACCTTATATTGAGATAAAGTGAACAACAACTCCTATGTATGGGAGGTCCATCCTTCGTACACAACCAGTTGGTTAACGATTAGTAGATAAGTTCTCCTTTGTGTTACTATGTTTATTACGCCATGAAAATGGTTTATATGAATGCTGTGTGTTTGTTGTGTGCTTAATGGATTCATTATCATTTTTAATATATGTTTTTAGATGCATTTAGAACCCTAGTATTAGTCAAATGGTTAAATATGTGTGTGATATGTAACTAGCAAGCTGGAGGAATTCATTAAGTAGAAAATATTAATTTTAAAGTGTGTTTTCTGCTCATAATGTTCCTCAATTGGACTAGGGTATGTTACATTATTGTATCATAGCTTTTGGTTCAACACTAGACCCATATGATCCAAGAACCAATGTGAATTTAGGAAAATTTTCTATTAAAAATTTTGATCTATGATGAATTTGGGGGAAACAGGGAAAAGTAAAGCGAAATCCCCAGATTCGTGAGAAAAATCAAGTTTTAAATTCCTCAAAATTGTTGAAGAGATGATATGGGGAATTAATTTGCATATTTGTATAGTTTAAATTCAAGTTGGAAGGTCAAAATTCATGTTGTAATAGCCATTGTAGAATTGGGTTGTGTTCAGTGAATTGATGGCCAAGATCATGTTTGATTTTGAGATCAACGACCTAGATTCATTGTATTAGATTTACAAACTTATAAGTTTTTCGGAGTTGGAAAGGTCTAGTACCTCAACTTCCAATATCCATTTTCGGAGATTTGGAAGTTGGAGCAGATCAACAGTCAAGATCATCATGAATGGAAGATCGACAACCTAGATTCATCTATGATTTGGTTGAAAATTTGTAAGTGTTGGAGTTCTCCAAAATAATTCGTCAATAGATGATGGTTCATTCAGAAAAATTGGTGAAGTATTATGTTCTCCAACGCAAATAAAATAACACAAAGAGAGCTTTCCAATGAGATATTATAGGCAAAAAATAAAGATCGTATGGAAAAGTTACAATTAAAACTATAGAGGGTATATTTTTGACATCAGTATAGTTACAAAGGGCATAACTCCTTGCTCAGAAGTCCATTTTGGGAAAAAGGGTAGTATATGGAAATATTGTGAACCATAGAAGACAGTTGTGGAGCTATATTTTGAATTTGGGTATAAATAAATGTAAAAGAAGAGAAGGAAATCACTTGTAGCATATGGGGATAAAAGTGTAAAATAGTCAAAACTTATGTGGGCCACAACTAACAGTATAGATCCCCGTTAAGGGTGAAAGTTTGATATATCATTCATAAGGTAGTAATGAACATAACTAGTTGAATTTTTATCAAAATCCAAAGGAAATTGGTGTAGGGATGCATGACTGGAGCATCAGTTTGACAATCTAACAGTTGTTGTGAATTCAATGTTAGTATTAATATCTATATCATATAGAAAAGTTTCCTTGGTTCCTAACAAAATTACCTCTGTTGGTGCAAAAATTTGTTGTTTGAGATTATTTTTCACTTAGGAGAAGGTGCACAAAAAGGAGTAAACTGACAATATTCAATTTCCTATGACTTTCTTCTTAGTCCTCGGAATTGAGATGTTGCATTATTTTGTCATTGATGTCAAAGAGTTGATGTCTTTTCATAGTATCATTGATCTATTTATTGATGGCCTAGGTTGTCATTGATGTAATTGATGTCAAGTGGTGTCATAGTGATGTGTTGGTTGATAGGAAGAAGTTTCATATTTGATGTCATGTCATGAATGATAGGAAGTACCAAATGGATAAACTCCAAATTTGTCCCCTTATGGTTAAATACCTCATGGGAAGATTCTTTGTGAAGTCCAAATGGTTAAGTGATTGAGTCATCCTAACAGTTTAGTTAGTGAACCCAAGTTTGTTTGAGGAATAATGTTATGAATATCACTGAATGTGTTAGTAAGACTATTCTAAATGGATAGTTATTTTCATTCCATTTCTGGTGATATGTGGAATGCTACATAACTCCTCATGGTTACAGAGTTATGCTCATGTGAAGTTGGATAACCCTCATGTGTTTTCTAGAAGCCCCTAGAAGGTCAAGAAGCCAAATTATTCTAGAAGCTCCTAGAATAAATTTGATTAGTCAAAGTGGTTAATCATGGGTTAAGTGGTTGCAACAAGAAAAAAATTAAAAATAAATTAGTTGCAACTAGCAGTGGAGAAGTTACTATTTGTGAAGAAAGTAGTTATAAGTGAACAAGTGGTTAGAAGTAGGTTATCTCCAAAAATAAGGAAGTTGGCTAGAGTTGGTTAGATGAGGAAGCTACTTGGATAAGTATAAATAAGAGAGAAAGGGTATCCTATGTGTGAATCTATTGAGTATATTGAAATCTATTCTAGTGAAATATTCATTGCATGTTCTCATGGACGCATTAAAAGTTCCATAAGTATGAGGTTTTGACCGAGAAAGTTTATGAGGTTCAAAAAACCCTAGTTTTCTAAAGTAGTACACAGGATGCAGTGAACTAGGGTGTGTATGTACGTGAGATAAAGGAGAGCATGGACCATACAATTGAGAAGGATATGACAAAATTGAGTAAGTGTTGGTGCCAGTTTCCTGAATTTTGAAGAAAGTTCCAGATAAACATTCTACAGTTTCAGATCTGCTACAAAGGTTCTGGTATGGGTAAATATTTATTGATGTTAGACGTTCTCATGGTATGGTGAATACTTAAGGAATTCCTTGTATGTTTGTCTTGAGATATGAATAGGGTAGTTGGTTCGTTGAGTATTTCAGTTATGTTCTGATTGAGAGATATCCATGATCTGTGATTTTATATGCATGAGGAGCATGCATAGGTTGTTGGATGGTATAGATATTTTTGTGATTGGTTATGGTATAGATTGGGAAGTGACATGCAGATTACAGTGACAGGTCACAAGTGGATGTGCCAAAGGTAGAAAGGATATGAAGGGCCATAAGGTTGAAGTTTCAAAAACCCTAGTTTTTGAAGGTGTAAGTAGGATGAAATAAGGAAGAGCACATACATATGCATGCTACAGTATAGGCACGATGCATACATACACGTGATGCACCATTGAAATGTCATGTACCTGTTGATAGAATTGGTTCTATCCATAAGCATGGTCTTGTACTTGAGGATTCAATTTCTCACATCTCAATTGGTGTTGAGATCTGTAAGTTGAGTCTTGCATTGAGAGTTGGTGCTCTTGTGGATTTTTTTATCTATTCATTTGATGTCGATAATGTCAATGTTTCATCAAAACCTGCACAGGAGATATATCTAAAGAAAGTACAAACAAAGTTCATTAAGAAAGGAAGAGAGATTCAATATGGAAGAATGAGAAAATATATTGATCCAGGTGGATATTGGTGGCCACCCACCTTTTCCAACTGGCTCAAAGCAGTTTTCTGGCAATTTTGACCATTTACTGTTTTTAGCAGGTTTTAACTTCCGGGGCCATTTTGAGGGCCTAAATGAAGGTTTTTTGTGATCGAGTTTCTCAATGATAGAAAAAGGCATGATTGATCCCCAAAAATGAATCTCCTCGACGATACCTTTTCAGTGAGCTATCATATGCCTAAAATGGACATCGTATACAAAAGTTACAACCCCGGGAAGTTGATGTACTAACTTATCCAAATAGGGCCGACATGACTTTTGGCGCTTCATATCCTAGGGTTAGGTTTTGGGATGTCCAAGAATTTTGGCATTGCTGTTTATTGTAAAAAGGCCTTCAAAGCCTCATTGTAATCATCTTCTTGTGAATGCGAGTAGCCATCACATCTCTTCTCAGAGATAAGCTGCCACCATTATATCAAGTCTTTCACTATGTATTTTACAGTCTCTCTACATGTATTTCATTAATAGAAATCATGTATTACTGTATATATGTGTTTATGGTTGCATCTATGATACATTTCTGTTATTTATTGAATATCTGCGATATCTCTGGGCATTTCTTTATTATATCTCTGATCTCATTTCGTGCCAAAAATAATCCGGATCAGTGGTATCAGAGCAGGTTGTTATTATTCATTTTTTTCAGTTCGTGTCCCCAACAAGGTCTGAGTATAGAAAGTTGGGTCTCGAGCTTATATCTCTTCAGGAAAATCAAAATCACACACCCAAGAAACCCTCAATGGCGGAATGGAGCAGATGATCCTATCAATTTGTTTCTTGAGCAAGCTCTCACGTGACAGTGAGATGAAATGATGGAGAATTTTTCCCACATCCTTCAACGCCTGCTGATAGAAACAGGCGCATCTTCATCAAGTGGACACTTTGGAGGAACCTCGCCTTTCAAGGTACAAGTTAATTTTTATATTTTTGTATTTGAAGGACAGATAGATGTAGAAGCCCTAGATAAATGGTTAAATCTGCTAGAAGGTTATTTCTTTGTTCACAAATTTTTCGACAAAGAAAAGATCACCTTCGCACTCCTTAAATCTCTCCCCCATGTCAAACATTAGTGGGAAACTTATTGGGAGCAGAGTTCCATAGAGGAGTCTGAAATATATGGGGTCAATCCCACTTGGGATTTTTTTGTGGATGCGGTAAAGGAACGATATTACCCTATTAGAAACTATGAAGACTAGTACATGATATGGACCACACTGTGGCTAGAGAGGGTCCAAGCAGTTCCATATTTCACCAATACCTTCCATACCTTGCGCACCAAGATGGGTATCAAAGACTCTGAGCGACATTTGGTTCTAAAATTCCATTGGGCTCTACACAGATACATCCAGACTTAAATGGATTTTTGGACATCTCATCACTCAGTGCTGCTTATCGATATGCTGTTAAAATTGAGCAAAAATTTAAGCACCAGAACAAACGGGAATTTGGGTCTGCAAATCTACAACAACCAAAGTATGACAAGGACGGCCCTAACAAACAGTCTCCCAAAAACCAATCCAAGACACAAGAAAAGAAGGGTCATGGGAAGACAAAGAAGGACACCAAAAAATGGTGTGATTTCCACAAAAGCCCCTGGCGCAACACTGATGAATGTTGCTCAAAATAGTCATTGGTGGTCAAGATCAAAGACAAGGAGCCAAACCCTGATTCAGAATATGATTCTCAAAATACCGGTAAAGGACAGATCATTGACATAGACCCCACTGCTATTGTCACAACCGCAACAATTCAACCAGAAGAACCAACAGATCCTGAAGAGGGGGAGCACGTTTTTCATTCACAGATCTGGGTGAAGGGGACCCCGCTGCATTTTATTGTTGATAACGGAATCCAGAAAAACCTCATCTTAGAAAAGGTCATCAAATAGTTGGGATTGTCGACAACACCACACCCGCAACCATACAACATCGGGTGGCTTCGGCAAGGACACGATCTCTGTGTTAGCCAACAGTGTCAATTGTCATATGGAATCCAACCCTTCAAGTATGAGGCATTATGTGATCTTTCCCCACTGGATGTCTGTGACGTTCTCTTGGGCCAACCATATATGTGGAAGCACCATGTTGTTTATGAGTCTCGACCCCGCAGTGTCATTGTTTCTCTGGGGGGTCATATCTACAGAATACTAGAGGTATTTCCGACTATTGTTCCACCTAAAAAGTGCCACATGGTAGTATCTCATACTGCAAAATTTAGATTCTTCACAGTCTGTTCAAAAGGAGAACAAAAGGACACTGCAACCACTACAGCCTCGCCCCAAGCACCTTCTATTCAATAGAAGTAGGCCGACAAGATTCCTTCTACACACCGTCCTCTCATGTATCTTGACTTGTTGAATATCCTCAACCTCAACAGGTTCTTGACATGCTTCCACAAATTGAGGAATGTGATGTCTCCAACAATACAAGCAGCTCAGCAAGATGCAAATCCAGCAAACGCTTTTCCCTCTCCCCCAGGAACTCAATGCAATGGATACCATTGCTTCCTAAGGAGGGAGGATTTATCCAGGTGGATATTGGTGGCCACCCACCTTTTCTGACTGGCTCAAAAAAGTTTTCTGGCAATTTTGGCCATTTACTATTTTTAGCAGGTTTTAACTTCCGAGGCCATTTTGAGGGCCTAAATGAAGGTTTTTATAGATCAAGTTTCTCAATGATATTTGAAGGCATTACTGATCCCCCTAATTAATATCCTCAACGATACCTTTCCAACGAGCTATCATACACCTAAAACAGAGATCGTATGCAAAAGTTACGACCCCAGGAAGTTGATGTACTAACTTACCCAAATGGGGCCCACATGACTTTTTGCGCTTCATCTTCTAGGGTTAGGTTTTTGGATGTCTATGACTTTTGGCATTCATGTTTATTGTACAAAGGCCTTCAGAGCCTCATTTTAATCATCTTCTTGCGAATGCGAGTAGCCGTCACATCTCTTCTCATAGATAAGTTGCCAGCATTCTATCGAGTCTTTCACTCTGTATTTTACAGTCTCTGTACATTTATTTCATTAATAGAAATCATGTATTACTATATATATGTGTTTATGGTTGCATCTCTGATACATTTCTGTTATATTATTGAATATCTGTGATATCTTTGGGCATTTCTTTATTATATCTTTGATCTCATTTCGTGTCGAAAATAATCCGGATCATATATTCATACTACTCCAATGAGTTGACGATTCATACATAGATGATGATCAATATGATACAATGAATCAGTGGAATAGAATCATATATAGGAAAGAAAATGCATGATATTATAATGCATGAATGTATGATAGAATATTAGTGATGATCTAAATAGAAAGTTTAAAATATAACTAGTAAATTAAGTCCCACTAAACTAGTGTGTCGAAAATAGAAATTTCTCCAACACCCCCCCGAACATCACTATGGAGTAAAAAAAAAGTCTCAGCTACTAGGCCATATTAGGTACTCATGTATAATGCAACTAATGAACACTCGATAAAAATGAGGAAAAAAGGAAAACCATGTGGGAACAAAACACCCCCTGAAAAGACAATGCATCAAAACAAGAAAAGGAATTTGCTAGGAAATTGTGTTCTTCACTCCAAGATGATCTCGCAAATTATGAAAAAAATTGTGTAGTGAATGTCTTTGTGAATATATCGACAGTCTGTTCAGAGGAAGGAAATAATTGTATATCAATGGTCCTTTCATGTATTATATATCTTATGAAATCCATGTGGACGTCAATGTGTTTGGTTCGGTATCATTGTACTGGATCTCTACAAAATCTTAGTGTACTCTGATTGTCACACCATATGACAGTCGGAAAGTGAAACTGGATACCAATCTTGGTAAGGAAGTGTTGAAGACAAAGTGCCTGAATGACATAGTTGACTACTCCTTTATACTTGGCCTCTATGGAAGATAAAGAAATGGTTGATTGCTTCTTACTTGACCAAAAAATAGGGCCTGAACCGAAAATGAGAGTTACCCGGAAGTGGACTTGCAATCTGTGCCATCACCAACTCAATCTGAATCCGTGAAGCCTATGATATATAATGCACAACCAACTACATAGTGAATCCCATAACTCATGGTTCCCTGAACATATCTAAGGATGCGCTTGGAATCCTTCCAGTGCAGATCATGAGGTTCCTTCCTATATCTAGAAACCGATCCTACTGCATATGAGATATTTAGATAGGTGTGGGTGAGATACAGAAGACTCCCCAAAAACTATCGATACAAAGTATTGTCCACTAATGGTGTATCCACACCATCCACAAGTTTGATCCCAGATAAGAAGGGTGTAGGTGCATACTTACATTCTGCCATGTGGAATCTATCCAGAAGATCCCTGACATACTTAGCCTAAGAAAGTTTGTTTTCTAAAGAATCCTAACTAATCTCAATACCAATAAAGAAAGGAAGTGGACCCATGTCGATCATAGAGAACATGTCATGTGAAATATCTTTGACCACATCAAGGGCTGAAGCAAATCTACCAGTTATCAAAACATCATCAACATAGAGTACTAAAATCATCAAAGATTCAGTAGTCCTCAGCATGTAAACATTGCAATCCAATTTACATATAACAAAATAATGTGAAAGAAAATAAGAATCCATATTTTCATACCATGCTCTAGGTTCCTGCTTGAGGCCATAGAGTGACTCTTTCAGTCTGCATACTAAAGATGAGTTTTGAATGAATCCTTGTGGCTGATCCATGTAGATATCCTCTAAAATATTACCGTGAAGAAAATAATTCTTCACATCCATCTGGTGAACTTCCCATCCTTTGGATGCGACAATGGATAGACCCAAGAGAATGGATTCCATCTTTGCTACAGGAGAAAAGGTATCATAATAATCTATCCCATGAATCTATTGAAATCCTTTTGCAACTAGTCTTTCTCTATACCTGCTCACATGACCATCTGCTTTTCTCTTGGTCCTGTAGACCCATTTTCACCTGGCAAGTTTCCTCCCTGGTGGAAGTGGAACCATATCCCAAGTTTGATTCTCTAGGAGTGATTCACGCTCCTCTTGCATGGCTTTTTTCCATAATGGATTTCCCACAACCTTATTGTAGGTCTGTGGATATGAATATTCAAAAATATAACAATGAATGGTAATCACAGCTTCAGAAGCTGAGAGTACATGGGAGGGATCCTCATGCTAAGCTCGAGTCCTCCTCGAATCCAATGGATTCCCTACAAGGTTTCTTTCCGCCTGAAGTGTGAATTGTGCCCACTTGGGAATCTTTTGAAGCTCCAATGTTGGCTCCTCATATGGATGTACTACCTACTCAAATCCATGTACATAATCCTCTGAATCTGAGTCTGAATCTGATCCTGAATCTGAGTGTATGGAGTCATCTTCTCTGATGTCTGGAACTAATGGAGGCACAAGAGTATCTGCATGTTGCACTGGAGTTGCATGCAAATGAATCTCCTCAAATTGAACGTTGTGCTCAATGATGAGGCAATCAGTAGAGGGATCAATCAACATGTGCCCCTTCACATCATCTGGATATCCCACAAATATCAAAGGTGTTCTCTATGGACCCAATGATTTCCTCTTTTTAGAAGGAATATGGGCCCATGCACAAGATCCAAAGATGTGGAAGTGTGACATCTAGTTTGTCATGTGTCCAAGCCTCAAAAGGTGTCATGTCCTAAAAAAATATATGAGGATATATGTTTTGTATATAAGAAAAAAAGTTAAGTGCCTCAACCCAAAGCTTGGAAGGAAGAGACCTCACCTGCAACATGAAATTGGTCATCTCCTTGAGAGCTATGTTCTTCCTTTCAGAAACTCCATTATATTGTGGAGTGTATGGAACTGTATGTTGTAACTGGATACCATCCTCACGACGAATATTCTAAACATCTTTGTTGATATAGTCCCCCCCATTGTATATACGAAGGATCTTTATTTTATTCCCAGTCTATGTTTCAAATAGATCTTTGAAGTTTTTGAGATGCTCAAAAACTTCAGACTTTTTGCTGATAAAATAAACCCAAATATAACGTGAATAATCATCAATGAATGTAAGGACATAGCTTTCTTTTCTGATGGACGGATGTGGAAATGGACCCATGAGATCACTATGAACAAGCTCTAAGGAAGATGAGGCTCTTTGTGCCTTCCCTTTTTCAAACTTCTATTGAGGATGCTTGACAAGAATGAAACCTTCACAAACCCCTTCAGAAAAGTAAATATTTGGAAAACCTTTGACCATTCCTTTCTTGGAAATTCATTGCATGTACCTGAAGTTTAAATGACAAAATATATCATTCCATACTCTACCTCTATCATCAACATGTGTTAGTAGTAAGGAGTGTTAAAGAAAAAGTATGGAAAACCTTACTCGAGAATTATCATATCTTGTTTGGCTAAGACAAGATAGTTGGGAATGTCACCCGAGGTTTATAGCCTCAAACAAAATCACTTAATCCACAAATATTAATTACAAAGGACCACGGTTGGTTTTATGTGTTATATATAGCAATGCAAAAGAAGTAAACTTAAACAAAGTTACATGAATGTGTAAAAACATTATACAAATGTATACATCCAGATCAAAGCAAAAGAATGAACCAGATCATTAAAACACATGTGTGAGACTCAAATAGTAATATTATTTTTCATTCATTTCATTCTGAGATACAAAATTGAGTTCTCTCTACAAACCCCTGCGAGGGTAGGGACCAAAATCAAATTTAGAAGCCTTTGATGGGAACCATACAAAAAGACTCTGACAATTAAGAAGAAAACTAAAGCTAAAGATATGGATTAGCTTGCCACAAAATGATCTCACTTGACTATGCAAGATATTCTTTATCAGTCACGAAAATCAATTCACGTGCAAACAAAAATACACAGATTGTCAAAGATCAATCATACACCTTGAAAACAAGCTGCTGAAATATGGGATTCGGTTTTTGAATCATGTTTCCTTCAATAAGACCATTTTGTCATCAAGAGGATTAATATTTCTATTAAACTCATAATGAATGAAGGTTGAAAGTATCTCACTAGTATATAGAAAACCTTATGGATGTAGTTCTCCTTGTATTTTCTCCCCTTGTCTCTTCATATGATTGAGCTTGTATTCCTCCTCAATAAGTTAGGGTAGTTCAACTACCTTTATTTACTTAAGTAAAATTAACTTAACTCATTAGTTTGAGACAAATAAATAATAATAATATATAAATAAGGGTCTTAAATAATAACTAAATAGGTGGGACCCTTGTGACTCCCAAATATTTCCTTTAATAATCATCAAGACATGAAATATAAAAATCAATCATTAGATTTCAAATATATCCTCCTTGTAACTCCAATTTTCAAAATCATGACCAAACATTTTAAATACCATCCCAATATAATTTGATCATATCCAAAAAGGTATTATATCCATGTTGTCCCAAAAAGA
>JASDQU010109486.1:34746-45521 GCA_032191745.1 Picea mariana
AATATTTTACATTTGTGAGAAAAATCTCACATTAAAAAAAGATAATCTACTTAAAATTAGTTTCCATAATATTATATTTAAAATTTAAATATTCACTTTGCACATTGTATTTTAATCAATGTTTTATTTATTTTTTAATTTTTTAGTATCATAAAGTTTTCCAATATATCGATATGTCATGAGTTTGAGTATGGTATGATCCCCCATCTTGAGTGTATTGTATCATTTGAATCTTCACGACTAACAAAAAAAAAAATAGCCTTTTCCTCATGTAGGAAAAGGTTTGCCAAGAAAATTATGCCTGCATTAAAATTGTTCTTTTCAAATCTAACTATCCCCCTTCAAACCACTTCTATATTAATGCTTTTTCTTTTCAAATCTAACTATTTCCCTGCAAACCACTTCTATATTAATGTCCCTGCAATTAAAAATATGAAATTGAAAAGAAAAAATCAATTTATTTGGATTTAATAATTTTATAAAAACTTTTATATATCAAATGAAGTCAAACATCTTCTTTTTATCATCCATATTTAATTTGTTAAAATTAATTGGATAGAACAAAACTTATAGATTCACATTTTAACTGGTTATAAAATTAAAAAAACAAGGATCAAGGGTTGAGTTTGCAATCATATAACCCAAAATTTCACCATCTATGAATTTTATATGGAATTAAAAATATGAAATTGGAAAGAAAAAATCAGTTTATTTGGATTTGATAATTTTATAAAATCAAACATCTTCTTGTTATCCTTCATATTTAATTTGTTAAAATCAATTGGATAGAACAAAACTTATATATTCACAATTAAACTGGTTATTAAATAGAAAAACAAAGATCGAGGATGGAGTTTGCAATCATATAACCCAAAATTTCACCATCTATGAATTTCATAAATTCAATAAATCTATGTAAGATTGTTTTTGAAATTCTTTGAACAAGTCTCTTCTCATCATGTTCAATATATCAAACAAAGGCTTATTTAGACCTATTTGACTTAAAATATTCTTGGTATACTTTATTGAGGAATGTGGAATCCAAAAAGGCTTATTTAGGCATATTTGGCTTAAGTTATTCTTGGTAGAATGTGGAATCCAAAAATCACTATAGAAATAATTTGAAATTGTGTCACTAAGCTAATCATAACTACACATCGTTGACAAATATGGAGAGCTACCAAAATTTTAACCAAAATTTTAACGAGTATATTCTGAAAAAGTATTTATATATGTATGATGTCATAAGTAAATGAGAACCAATGCTTAAATATAACTTCAATGATGGGAACTAAGGTATTGAAGGTATATGTTTTATTTCCCCCCCCCCCCCCCAAAAAAAAAAATCACAATTATTCACACCTACCATCTTTGGAACATTTTGGTTTTTTGTTATCATAGGTTGTCTGACTTAAGATCTTTGAGCCTCTTACACTGTAACCATTTAAATGAATTTGGAAAAACCTCGAGTGCAATTAGATTCATGAGTGCATCATATAGTGTTAAATATACACCTAGCAACATAATAGTAAATATGATATTGTGTTCATCTATTTATCTACAACTCATAGGGAAGGGAATGAAACCACTTTCCATAATATACAATCTCAATATCATGAGACTTTCAAAATCTCACCATTGTGAAAGGTCGTTAATATGCCAACATAATTGAAAAACAAGAACTTGCTAAAATTATTTGCAAAGTAGTGTCTCAAAATCCAATAAGAAACTTGTGTTATCATGTTATTCCCTTCCATATTCTATTTTAAGTTATTTACAAACAATATAAGTGTACAATTGAAAGGAGATGATGCTTTAACTAGGGTTACTTTTTACCCTTATCGGTGATTAATATATCTGARSTTAAGATGGATCTATGCTAGTTTATTAGATTCTTGTTAATATTATTGAGAATCAAGATAAGTATGTAGTTGCATTTGTTTTTATTTGGTAGGAAAATAAATCTTTAGTGACCAAGATTTGTAATTTAATCAACCTCTTCATAACAAGACTACAATCAATATGCCATAATGCACAATCATAGCAATTCAAGACACATCTTCCTATACTTCAAATAAATGTGAAAGGTCGTTAATATGCCAACATAATTGAAAAACAAGAACTTGCTAAAATTATTTGCAAAGTAGTGTCTCAAAATCCAATAAGMAACTTKTGTTATCATGTTATTCCCTTCCATATTCTATTTTAAGTTATTTACAAACAATATAAGTGTACAATTGAAAGGAGATGATGCTTTAACTAGGGTTACTTTTTACCCTTATCGGTGATTAATAAATMTGAGGTTAAGATGAATCTATGCTAGTTTATTAGATTTTTGTTAATATTATTGAGAATCAAGATAAGGATGTAGTTGCATTTGTTTTTATTTGGTAGGAAAATAAATCTTTAGTGACCAAGATTTGTAATTTAATCAACCTCTTCATAACAAGACTACAATCAATATGCCATAATGCACAATCATAGCAATTCAAGACACATCTTCCTATACTTCAAATAAATGTGAAAGGTCGTTAATATGCCAACATAATTGAAAAACAAGAACTTGCTAAAATTATTTGCAAAGTAGTGTCTCAAAATCCAATAAGCAACTTTTGTTATCATGTTATTCCCTTCCATATTCTATTTTAAGTTATTTACAAACAATATAAGTGTACAATTGAAAGGAGATGATGCTTTAACTAGGGTTACTTTTTACCCTTATCGGTGATTAATATATCTGAACTTAAGATGGATCTATGCTAGTTTATTAGATTCTTGTTAATATTATTGAGAATCAAGATAAGTATGTAGTTGCATTTGTTTTTATTTGGTAGGAAAATAAATCTTTAGTGACCAAGATTTGTAATTTAATCAACCTCTTCATAACAAGACTACAATCAATATGCCATAATGCACAATCATAGCAATTCAAGACACATCTTCCTATACTTCAAATAAATGTGAGGAACTTGATGTTCATTTAGATAGTATTTTGAGAAAGAATTTGAAGTTTCTCATGTGAAAGACAAGGTCTATATTAATTATAAGTATACCACACTCATGTACCTATGTGTGAAATCCCCAATTCTTTGCTCATATTTACCAAGGTGAGTTCTAGATTGTGAGCATTTTGACGCCTCCCTAAGGCCTATGCATTGTAGTATTTTCTCTGCCAATCACAACATCTTAGGTGAAGGGATACTCTATAATGTGCAAAACCATTATACCACATCATAAATCTCACATTGAATATTTGTGGTTTTCTCGTGTTCAACGAAAGAATTCTAATAAAAAAAAGGAAGAATGGAAGAAAAAAATTGATGACAACAAACCAACTGCAACATTTGTTGTGACTGCAAGATGGGACCAAACTACCAACAAGTTATGCAAATAAAATAAAGAAGCAAAAGAGGTAGTCCTGATAACGAACATGTAATCAAATAAGTTCTTTTTCATTTTGAATCCCTACATTTTAAACTAACCCTTAGATATTTTGATGTTTTGGTAGATGTGAGAGGTATTATCCTCCAAGTATAACATTTGTACTTAGATTAGAATAGTCCAGAAGTAAGAGAACCATTAAACAGATGTGTGGAAAACCTAGAAGAGAAGTTGTCCCAAGGAGAATAATAATAAAGAAACAAGAAACCAAGAAAGAGAACTCGGCCTTGCCAGAAAAAGTCAAAGTAAATTACATATGTCAGAAAAGACATGTCAACCCTGTGGGAAAAGTTCATTGGCAGAACAAGTATAAACAAGGTGATTCCTTAGCTCATTTGTACACACTCTCACTCACTTAGAAAGAAGGGAACAAGTCTAAGGAGCAGTTGTAGTAGTATCTAGTGCACAAGTCTAAGGAGTTACAACTATAGCAGCAGGAGGCACAAGAATGGAGAGAGTAGTGCAGCAGTTGTGGTGGAGTATTCTCAGTCTTTTTGGTATTTCTCTTTTGCGCTTCTCTTGGTAAAAGTACACTTAAATTAGTAGAGGTACGTTCTGATCCAGGTGGATATCAGTGGCCACCCACCTTTTCCAACTGGCTCAAAACAGTTTTCTGGCAATTTTGGCAATTTACTATTTTTAGCAGGTTTTAACTTCCGGGGCCATTTTGAGGGCCTAAATTAAATTTTTTCAAGATATAGGTTCTCAATGATATCCAAATCCATTATTGATCCCCCAAAATGAATCTCCTCGATGATACCTTTCCAACGAGCTATCATACGCCTAAAACGGATATCGTATGCAAAAGTTACGACCCCGGGAAGTTGATGTACTAACTTACCCAAACGGGGCCCACATGACTTTTGGCGCTTCATCTCCTAGGGTTAGGATTTTGGATGTCTAGGACTTTTGGCATTCCTTTTTATTGTAAAAATTCCTTCAGGGCCTCATTGTAATCATATTCTTGCAAATGTGAGTAGCTGTCACATCTCTTCTCAGAGATAAGATGCCACCATTCTAGCGAGTGTTTCACTCTGTATTTTTACAGTCTCTGTACATTTATTTCATTAATAGAAATAGTGTATTACTGTATCTCTGTGTTTATGGTTGCATCTCTAATATATTTCTGTTATATTACTAGACATACGCGATATCTCTGTGCATTTCTTTATTACATCTCCGCTCTCATTTCGTACCGAAAATAATCCAAATCAGTGGTATCAGAGTAGGTTGCTCTTGATCATTTTTAGTGCATGTCCCCGACGAGGTCTGAGTATAGAAAGTTGGGTCTTGAGCTTGTCTCTCTTGAGGAAAATCACTCTTGCACACCCAAGAAACCCTCAATGGTGGAAGAAAATAAAAACGACGGAGTAGACGATCCTATCAGTCTGTTGCTTGAGAAAGCTCTCACGCGACAAAGGGACGAAATGATGGAGAATTTTTCCCACATCCTTCAATTCCTCCCAATAGCATCAGGCACATCTTCATCAAGCGGCCACTTTGGAGGCACCTCACCTTTCAAGGTACAGGTTAATTTTGATATTCCTGTATTTGAAGGTCAAATAGATGCAGATACCCTAGATAAATGGTTAAATCTGTTAGAAGGTTATTTCTCTGTTCATAATTTTTCCGACAAGGAAAATATCACCTTCGCACTCCTTAAGGCTCTCCCCCATGTCAAACATTGGTGGGAAACTTACTGGGAGCAGAGTTCCACAAAGGAGTCTGGAATATATGGGGTCAAGCCCACTTGGGATTTTTTTGTGGATGCAGTAAAGGAACAATATTACCCTATTGGCAACTATGAAGACCAGTACATGAGATGGACCACACTATGGCAAGAGAGGGGCCAAGCAGTTCCAGAGTTTACCAATACCTTCCATACCTTGTGCACCAATTTGGGTATCAAAGTCTCCGAGCGACATTTGGTTCTGAAATACCATGGGGCTCTACACAGATACATCCAGATTGAAATGGATTTTCTGGACATCTCATCACTCGATGCTTCTTATCGATATGCTGTTAAAATTAAGCAAAAATTTAAGCACCAGAACAAAGGGGAATTCAGGTCTGCAAATCCGCAACAACCAAAGTATGACAAAGACGGCCCTAACAAACAGTCTCCCAAAAACTAGTCCAACGCACAGGAAAAGAAGGGTCACGGGAAGACAAAGAAGGACACTGGAAAATGGTGTGATTTCGACAAAATCCCCTGGCACAACACTGATGAATGTCGCTCAAAATATTCATTGGTGGACGAGATCAAAGACAAGGAGCCAAACCCTGATTCAGAATCTGATTCTAAAAATACTGGTAAATGACAGATCATTGATGCAGACCCCATTGTTATTGTCGCGACCACAACAATTCAACCAGAAGAACCAATAGATCCTGAAGAGGGGGAGCACATTTTTCATTGACAGATGTGGGTGAAGGGGACCTCGTTGCATTTTATTGTTGATAGCGGAAGCCAGAAAAACCTCATCTCAGCAGAGATCGTCAAATAGTTGGGATTGTCAACAAAACCACACCCGCAACCATACAACATCAGGTGGCTTCGGCAAGGACGAGATCTTTGTGTCAGCCAACAGTGTCGATTGTCATACGACATCCAACCCTTCAAGGATGAGGTATTATGTGATGTTTCCCCACTGGATGTCTGTGATGTTCTCTTGGGCCAACCATATATGTGGAGATGCCATGTTGTTTATGAGTCTCGACCCCGTAGTGTCATTGTTACTTTGGGGGGTCATCTCTACAGAATAATAGAGGTAGTTACAACTATTGTTCCACCTAAAAAGTGTCGCAAGGTAGTATCTCATACTGCAAAATTCAGCTTCTTCACAATCTGTTCAAAAGGGGAACAGAAGGACACTGCAACCACTATAGCCTCACCCCCGGCACCTTCTATCCAACAGAAGTAGGTCAACAAGGTTGCAGCAAAGCGCAAAGATTCCTTCTACACACCTTCCTCTCATGTATCTCGACTTGTTGAAAAACCTTAGCTTCAAAAGGTTCATGACATACTTCCACAAACTAAGTAGTGCAACATCTCCAGCAATACAAGCAGCTCACCCAGATGTAGATCTAGCAAACACTTTTCCCTCTCCCCCAGGAAATCAACGCAATGGAGACCATTGATTCCTAAGGAGGGAGGATTGATCCAGGTGGATATCGGTGGCCACCCACCTTTTCTGATTGGGTCAAAACAGTTTTCTGGCAATTTTGGCAATTTACTATTTTCAGTAGGTTTTAACTTCTGGGGCCATTTTGAGGGCCTAAATGAAGGTTTTTCGAGATCGAGGTTCTCAATGACATCCAAATTCATTATTGATCCCCCAAAATGAATCTCCTCAATGATACCTTTCCAACCAGCTATCATACGCCTAAAACGGAGATCGTATGCAAAAGTTACGACCCTGAGAAGTTGATGTACTAACTTACCCAAACGGGGCCCACATGACTTTTGGCGCTTCATCTCCTAGGGTTAGGTTTTTGGATGTCTAGGACTTTTGGCATTCCTGTTTATTGTAAAAAGGCCTTTAGAGCCTCATTCTAATCATCTCCTTGCGAATGCGAGTAGCCGTCACATCTCTTCTCAGAGATAAGCTGCCACCATTTTAGTGAGTCTTTCACTCTGCATTTTTACAGTCTCTGTACATTTATTTCATTAATAGAAATCGTGTATTACTATATCTCAGTGTTTATGGTTGCATCTCTGATATATTTCTATTATATTACTAGACATTTGCGATACCTCTATGCATTTCTTTATTATATCTCCGCTCTCATTTCGTACCGAAAATAATCTGGATCAGTGGTATCAGAGCAGGCTGCTCTTGATCGTTTTCAATGCATGTCCCCAACAAGGTCTGAGTATAGCAAGTTGGGTCTCGATCTTGTATCTCTTGAGGACAATTTCTCTCACACACCCAAGAAACCCTCAATGGCAGAAGAAAATAAAAACGATGGAGCAGACGATCCTATCATTCTTTTGCTTGAGCAAGCTCTCACGCAACAGAGGGACGAAATGATGGAGAATTTTTCCCACATCCTTCAACGCCTCTTGATAGCATCATGTGCATCTTAATAAAGTGGCCACTTTGGAGTCACCTCACCTTTCAAGGTATAGGTTAATTTTGATATTCACGTATTTGAAGGTAAAATAGATGCAAATACCCTAGATAAATGGTTAAATCTGCTAGAAGATTATTTGTTTGTTCATAATTTTTTCGACAAGGAAAAGATCACCTTCGCACTCCTGAAGGCTCTCCCCCATGTCAAACATTGGTGGGAAACTTACTGGGAGAAAAGTTCCATAGAGGAGTCTGGAATATATGGGTTTGAGCCCACTTGGGATTTCTTTGTGGATGCGGTAAAGGAACAATATTACCCTGTTGGCAACTATGAAGATCAGTACATGAGATGGACCACACTACGGCAAGAGAGGGGCCAAGCAGTTCCGGAGTTCACCAATACCTTCCATACCTTGCACACCAAGTTGGGTATCAAAGACTCCGAGCGACATTTGGTTCTGAAATACCGTGGGGCTCTACACAAATACATCCAGACTGAAATGGATATTCTGGACATCTCATCACTCGGTGTTGCTTATCGATATGTTGTTAAAATTGAGCAGAAATCTAAGCACTAGAACAAATGGGAATTCAGGTCTACAAATCCGCAACAACCAAAGTGTGACAAAGACGGCCTTAACAAACAGTCTCCCGAAAACCAATCTAAGACACAAGAAAAGAAGGGTCACGGGAAGACAAAGAAGGACACCGGAAAATGGTGTGATTTCCACAAAAGCCCCTGGAACAACACCGATGAATGTCACTCAAAATAGTCATTGGTGGCCAAGATCAAAGACAAGGAGCCAAACCCTGATTCAGAATCTGATTCTGAAAATACTGGTAAAGGACATATCATTGACGCAGACCCCACTGTTATTGTTGCGACCGCAACAATTCAACCAGAATAACCAATAAATCCTGAAGAGGGGGAGCGCCTTTTTCATTCACAGATGTGGGTGAAGGGGACCCCACTGCATTTTATTGTTGATAGCAAAAGCCAGAAAAACCTCATCTCAGCAGAGGTCGTCAAACAGTTGGGATTGTCGACAACACCACACCCACAACCATACAACATCAGGTGGCTTCGGCAAGGATGAGATCTCTGTGTCAGCCAACAGTGACAATTTTCATACGGCATCCAACCCTTCAAGGATGAGGTATTATGTGATGTTTCCCCACTGGATGTCTGTGATGTTCTCTTGGGCCAACCATATATGTGGAGACGCCATGCTGGTTATGAGTCTCAACCCCATAGTGTCATTATTACTTTGGGGGGTCATCTCTAGAGAATACTAGAGGTAGTTCCAACTATTGTTCCACCTAAAAAGTGTCTCAAGGTAGTATCTCATACTACAAAATTCATCTTCTTCACAATCTGTTCAAAAGGGGAACAGAAGGACACTGCAACCACTACAACCTCGCCCCTGACACCTTCTATCCAACAGAAGCAGGTCGCAAGGTTGCAGCAAAGTGCAAAGATTCCTTCTGCACACCTTCTTCTCATGTAGCTTGACTTTTTGAACAACCTCAGCTTCAAAAGGTTCATGACAGACTTCCACAAACTAAGCAATGCGACGTCTCCAACAATACAAGTAGCTCACCCAGATGCAGATCCAACAAACGCTTTTCCCTCTCCCATGGGAACTCAACGCAATGGATACCATTGCTTCCTAAGGAGGGAGGATTGATCCAGGTGGATATCGGTGGCCACCCACCTTTTTCGACTGGCTCAAAACAGTTTTATGGCAATTTTGGCAATTTACTATTTTTAGCAGGTTTTAACTTTCGAGGCCATTTTGAGGGCCTAAATGAAGGTTTTTCAAGATCGAGGTTCTCAATGATAGTTGAAGGCATGATTGAGCCCCCAAAATGAATCTCCTCGACGATACCTTTCCAACGAGCTATCATACGCCTAAAACGAAGATATGTAGCAGTTACATGATATTATTTGATTTCCATGGAGACTACCACTGGTGTTGGAGATGCTTTCCAACTAGATGGATAGTCATTTTTTTGATGGACATAGATTCTTCAGGCGGAGAATGGTGCAGGAAGGAAAAATTGTTGGCAGACAGACATCCTCCCTATGGAGGATAGTCTAGGTTGAAATATTGTTAGTGGACAGACATTATCCTTATGCAGAATGGTCTGGGTTGACAGATTGTTGATGTTCCATGGACAACTATTCTTATAGGACTTATGTCCGGATTAGAAGAATGGTCCTTATAGCCCATGGTGTGGATTTCAGCATCTAGGAGGACTGAAATTCTTTTAGAACATAGGTCCAGATTAGAATAATGATCCTTGTAGCCCATTGTGGGGCTTTCAACATCTGTTGGGACAGCCGTTCTTCTAAGACGTATGTCCGGAATAGAAGAATGGTCCATGTATCACTATGTTGAGTAAATGACTTATTCAACATCATCCCTGACTACTCAGATGGAGTATGGATTTGAGAGATGATGCAGTTGATGTTATCATATGATACTGATAGTGGTGATGTTTCTTGTGAGTTGATCTATGAGATCATGAGATAGCATGTGTGGCTATGATGATGCTACCGGTTGAATGGTTTGTTTGTTCTCAATACCATTTCCTTTAATATATCCCTAGCTATGATGGAGTGTTGATGTTACGATAGCTGTGAGAGGTATTAAACTCCATATATAACCTCTTACCAGATTAGAATGTTTCGGATGCTATAGAAAACCCTAAAGAGATGTATAGAAACCCTAGAAGACATGTCAGCTCATTAAAATAATTAATATTTAAGTATTGGCTTCTAAAAGAAGAATTTGGTCTGTAGAGGAGACAAAGAGAACTATAAATAGAGGGAACTTGAGCTCATTTGGTCATTCACACTCTCACGGCTCACACAAGACAAGTGGTGCACAAGTTTGGAGGAGTGCAGTTGCAGCTACTGCAACTGGGATTTGGGTCTTGGTTTCTGGCTTATGGACTTTCTGTTTTGGTTTTCTATTCTTGGAGAAAGAGAGATATGCTATCTCTTGGTTATCTAATGGGTATGGTACTGCTTCCAAAATTATTCTATATGTCAAGGTTATGGTGCTTGGGGGTGGTCGTCTGCCTACGATTGGGTGACAATATTGAGATATTGTCTATGGAAAAACGAGCATGTCTCTTTTAATTCTAAAATAATACCCTAAATAATCTGAGATTTCAATGAATACAAACCATAGATAAAATAGGCCTTATCTCATTCCTAAAGTTCATTAAAATTTAAACCATGAAAGGTAG